>CALNHX010010620.1:0-38680 GCA_940337035.1 Agriotes lineatus
ATTAGTATTGCAAAAGCAATATTTCTATGCCTCTCCTAGCAATTGGATGTTGAACTTGCATTAGGATAGCGTTTAATAAGTGAATTGCGACTTCAGCGGACTTTTCATTGCATTTTATTATATTTAATCGTATTCATGGCACCCATCAGTGACAATATGAACGATATACTACAGCTAACTACCGAAACACCACTCTGAAATTTTTATCGAGTGTGTATTTTTCAGATTATGTACTTGCAAATGGCCAAACGGAAAAAACAAAATTTAGGTGTAATTCTGGTGTGTTTTACGGGTACTAGTATTGCAAAAGCAATATTTCTATGCCTCTCCTAGCAATTCGATGTTGAACTTGCATTAGGATAGCGTTTAATAAGTGCATTTGCGACTTCAGCGGACTTTTCATTGCATTTTATTATATTTAATCCGTATTCATGGCACCCATCAGTGACAATATGAACGATATACTACAGCTAACTACCGAAACACCACTCTGAAATTTTTATCGAGTGTGTATTTTTCAGATTATGTACTTGCAAATGGCCACACGGAAACAAAAAAATTTAGGTGTAATTCTGGTGTGTTTTACGTGTACTAGTATTGCAAAAGCAATATTTCTATGCCTCTCCTAGCAATTGGATGTTGAACTTGCATTAGGATAGCGTTTAATAAGTGCATTTGCGACTTCAGCGGACTTTTCATTGCATTTTATTATATTTAATCCGTATTCATGGCACCCATCAGTGACAATATGAACGATATACTACAGCTAACTACCGAAACACCACTCTGAAATTTTTATCGAGTGTGTATTTTTCAGATTATGTACTTGCAAATGGCCAAACGGAAACAAAAAAATTTAGGTGTAATTCTGGTGTGTTTTACGTGTACTAGTATTGCAAAAGCAATATTTCTATGCCTCTCCTAGCAATTGGATGTTGAACTTGCATTAGGATAGCGTTTAATAAGTGCATTTGCGACTTCAGCGGACTTTTCATTGCATTTTATTATATTTAATCCGTATTCATGGCACCCATCAGTGACAATATGAACGATATACTACAGCTAACTACCGAAAACACCACTCTGAAATTTTTATCGAGTGTGTATTTTTCAGATTATGTACTTGCAAATGGCCAAACGGAAACAAAAAAATTTTGTGTAATTCTGGTGTGTTTTACGTGTACTAGTATTGCAAAAGCAATATTTCTATGCCTCTCCTAGCAATTGGATGTTGAACTTGCATTAGGATAGCGTTTAATAAGTGCATTTGCGACTTCAGCGGACTTTTCATTGCATTTTATTATATTTAATCCGTATTCATGGCACCCATCAGTGACAATATGAACGATATACTACAGCTAACTACCGAAACACCACTCTGAAATTTTTATCGAGTGTGTATTTTTCAGATTATGTACTTGCAAATGGCCAAACGGAAACAAAAAAATTTTATTGTGTAATTCAGGTGTGTTTTACGTGTATTAGTATTGCAAAAGCAATATTTCTATGCCTCTCCTAGCAATTGGATGTTGAACTTGCATTAGGATAGCGTTTAATAAGTGAATTGCGACTTCAGCGGACTTTTCATTGCATTTTATTATATTTAATCCGTATTCATGGCACCCATCAGTGACAATATGAACGATATACTACAGCTAACTACCGAAACACCACTCTGAAATTTTTATCGAGTGTGTATTTTTCAGATTATGTACTTGCAAATGGCCAAACGGAAACAACAAAATTTAGGTGTAATTCTGGTGTGTTTTACGGGTACTAGTATTGCAAAAGCAATATTTCTATGCCTCTCCTAGCAATTCGATGTTGAACTTGCATTAGGATAGCGTTTAATAAGTGCATTTGCGACTTCAGCGGACTTTTCATTGCATTTTATTATATTTAATCCGTATTCATGGCACCCATCAGTGACAATATGAACGATATACTACAGCTAACTACCGAAACACCACTCTGAAATTTTTATCGAGTGTGTATTTTTCAGATTATGTACTTGCAAATGGCCAAACGGAAACAAAAAAATTTAGGTGTAATTCTGGTGTGTTTTACGTGTACTAGTATTGCAAAAGCAATATTTCTATGCCTCTCCTAGCAATTGGATGTTGAACTTGCATTAGGATAGCGTTTAATAAGTGCATTTGCGACTTCAGCGGACTTTTCATTGCATTTTATTATATTTAATCCGTATTCATGGCACCCATCAGTGACAATATGAACGATATACTACAGCTAACTACCGAAACACCACTCTGAAATTTTTATCGAGTGTGTATTTTTCAGATTATGTACTTGCAAATGGCCAAACGGAAACAAAAAAATTTTGGTGTAATTCTGGTGTGTTTTACGTGTACTAGTATTGCAAAAGCAATATTTCTATGCCTCTCCTAGCAATTGGATGTTGAACTTGCATTAGGATAGCGTTTAATAAGTGCATTTGCGACTTCAGCGGACTTTTCATTGCATTTTATTATATTTAATCCGTATTCATGGCACCCATCAGTGACAATATGAACGATATACTACAGCTAACTACCGAAACACCACTCTGAAATTTTTATCGAGTGTGTATTTTTCAGATTATGTACTTGCAAATGGCCAAACGGAAACAAAAAAAATTTAGGTGTAATTCTGGTGTGTTTTACGGGTACTAGTATTGCAAAAGCAATATTTCTATGCCTCTCCTAGCAATTGGATGTTGAACTTGCATTAGGATAGCGTTTAATAAGTGCATTTGCGACTTCAGCGGACTTTTCATTGCATTTTATTATATTTAATCCGTATTCATGGCACCCATCAGTGACAATATGAACGATATACTACAGCTAACTACCGAAACACCACTCTGAAATTTTTATCGAGTGTGTATTTTTCAGATTATGTACTTGCAAATGGCCAAACGGAAACAAAAAAATTTAGGTGTAATTCTGGTGTGTTTTACGTGTACTAGTATTGCAAAAGCAATATTTCTATGCCTCTCCTAGCAATTGGATGTTGAACTTGCATTAGGATAGCGTTTAATAAGTGCATTTGCGACTTCAGCGGACTTTTCATTGCATTTTATTATATTTAATCCGTATTCATGGCACCCATCAGTGACAATATGAACGATATACTACAGCTAACTACCGAAACACCACTCTGAAATTTTTATCGAGTGTGTATTTTTCAGATTATGTACTTGCAAATGGCCAAACGGAAACAAAAAAATTTAGGTGTAATTCTGGTGTGTTTTACGTGTACTAGTATTGCAAAAGCAATATTTCTATGCCTCTCCTAGCAATTGGATGTTGAACTTGCATTAGGATAGCGTTTAATAAGTGCATTTGCGACTTCAGCGGACTTTTCATTGCATTTTATTATATTTAATCCGTATTCATGGCACCCATCAGTGACAATATGAACGATATACTACAGCTAACTACCGAAACACCACTCTGAAATTTTTATCGAGTGTGTATTTTTCAGATTATGTACTTGCAAATGGCCAAACGGAAACAAAAAATTTATGTGTAATTCAGGTGTGTTTTACGTGTATTAGTATTGCAAAAGCAATATTTCTATGCCTCTCCTAGCAATTGGATGTTGAACTTGCATTAGGATAGCGTTTAATAAGTGAATTTGCGACTTCAGCGGACTTTTCATTGCATTTTATTATATTTAATCCGTATTCATGGCACCCATCAGTGACAATATGAACGATATACTACAGCTAACTACCGAAACACCACTCTGAAATTTTTATCGAGTGTGTATTTTTCAGATTATGTACTTGCAAATGGCCAAACGGAAACAACAAAATTTAGGTGTAATTCTGGTGTGTTTTACGGGTACTAGTATTGCAAAAGCAATATTTCTATGCCTCTCCTAGCAATTGGATGTTGAACTTGCATTAGGATAGCGTTTAATAAGTGCATTTGCGACTTCAGCGGACTTTTCATTGCATTTTATTATATTTAATCCGTATTCATGGCACCCATCAGTGACAATATGAACGATATACTACAGCTAACTACCGAAACACCACTCTGAAATTTTTATCGAGTGTGTATTTTTCAGATTATGTACTTGCAAATGGCCAAACGGAAACAAAAAAATTTAGGTGTAATTCTGGTGTGTTTTTACGTGTACTAGTATTGCAAAAGCAATATTTCTATGCCTCTCCTAGCAATTGGATGTTGAACTTGCATTAGGATAGCGTTTAATAAGTGCATTTGCGACTTCAGCGGACTTTTCATTGCATTTTATTATATTTAATCCGTATTCATGGCACCCATCAGTGACAATATGAACGATATACTACAGCTTAACTACCGAAACACCACTCTGAAATTTTTATCGAGTGTGTATTTTTCAGATTATGCACTTGCAAATGGCCAAACGGAAACAAAAAAATTTTGGTGTAATTCTGGTGTGTTTTACGTGTACTAGTATTGCAAAAGCAATATTTCTATGCCTCTCCTAGCAATTGGATGTTGAACTTGCATTAGGATAGCGTTTAATAAGTGCATTTGCGACTTCAGCGGACTTTTCATTGCTTTTTATTATATTTAATCCGTATTCATGGCACCCATCAGTGACAATATGAACGATATACTACAGCTAACTACCGAAACACCACTCTGAAATTTTTATCGAGTGTGTATTTTTCAGATTATGTACTTGCAAATGGCCAAACGGAAACAAAAAAAATTAGGTGTAATTCTGGTGTGTTTTACGTGTACTAGTATTGCAAAAGCAATATTTCTATGCCTCTCCTAGCAATTGGATGTTGAACTTGCATTAGGATAGCGTTTAATAAGTGCATTTGCGACTTCAGCGGACTTTTCATTGCATTTATTATATTTAATCCGTATTCATGGCACCCATCAGTGACAATATGAACGATATACTACAGCTAACTACCGAAACACCACTCTGAAATTTTTATCGAGTGTGTATTTTTCAGATTATGTACTTGCAAATGGCCAAACGGAAACAAAAATTTTATGTGTAATTCAGGTGTGTTTTACGTGTACTAGTATTGCAAAAGCAATATTTCTATGCCTCTCCTAGCAATTGGATGTTGAACTTGCATTAGGATAGCGTTTAATAAGTGCATTTGCGACTTCAGCGGACTTTTCATTGCATTTTATTATATTTAATCCGTATTCATGGCACCCAATCAGTGACAATATGAACGATATACTACAGCTAACTACCGAAACACCACTCTGAAATTTTTATCGAGTGTGTATTTTCAGATTATGTACTTGCAAATGGCCAAACGGAAACAAAAAAATTTAGGTGTAATTCTGGTGTGTTTTACGGGTACTAGTATTGCAAAAGCAATATTTCTATGCCTCTCCTAGCAATTGGATGTTGAACTTGCATTAGGATAGCGTTTAATAAGTGCATTTGCGACTTCAGCGGACTTTTCATTGCATTTTATTATATTTAATCCGTATTCATGGCACCCATCAGTGACAATATGAACGATATACTACAGCTAACTACCGAAACACCAATCTGAAATTTTTATCGAGTGTGTATTTTTCAGATTATGTACTTGCAAATGGCCAAACGGAAACAAAAAAATTTTGGTTGTAATTCTGGTGTGTTTTACGTGTACTAGTATTGCAAAAGCAATATTTCTATGCCTCTCCTAGCAATTGGATGTTGAACTTGCATTAGGATAGCGTTTAATAAGTGCATTTGCGACTTAAGCGGACTTTTCATTGCATTTTATTATATTTAATCCGTATTCATGGCACCCATCAGTGACAATATGAACGATATACTACAGCTAACTACCGAAACACCACTCTGAAATTTTTATCGAGTGTGTATTTTTCAGATTATGTACTTGCAAATGTCCAAACGGAAACAAAAAAATTTTGGTGTAATTCTGGTGTGTTTTTACGTGTACTAGTATTGCAAAAGCAATATTTCTATGCCTCTCCTAGCAATTGGATGTTGAACTTGCATTAGGATAGCGTTTAATAAGTGCATTTGCGACTTCAGCGACTTTTAATTGCTTTTTATTATATTTAATCCGTATTCATGGCACCCATCAGTGACAATATGAACGATATACTACAGCTAACTACCGAAACACCACTCTGAAATTTTTATCGAGTGTGTATTTTTCAGATTATGTACTTGCAAATGGCCAAACGAAACAAAAAAATTTTGGTGTAATTCTGGTGTGTTTTACGTGTACTAGTATTGCAAAAGCAATATTTCTATGCCTCTCCTAGCAATTGGATGTTGAACTTGCATTAGGATAGCGTTTAATAAGTGCATTTGCGACTTCAGCGGACTTTTCATTGCTTTTTATTATATTTAATCCGTATTCATGGCACCCATCAGTGACAATATGAACGATATACTACAGCTAACTACCGAAACACCACTCTGAAATTTTTATCGAGTGTGTATTTTTCAGATTATGTACTTGCAAATGGCCAAACGGAAACAAAAAATTTAGGTGGTAATTCTGGTGTGTTTTACGTGTACTAGTATTGCAAAAGCAATAGCGTGACTTAACGCGTGGCTTGTCGCTTGGCTTGGCGCTCTCTTTGGCGCGTGGCTTGGAGCTTGGCTTGGCGCCTTTCTTGGCGCGTGGCTCGGCGTTATTCTTGGCGAGTGGCTGGGCCTTTGGCTTGGCGCTTGCTTGGTGTTTGGTTGGCGATTGGCTTGGCGCTTTTGTTGGCGCGTTGCTTGGCGCTTGGCTTGTCGCTTGGCCTGGGGCATGGCTTGGCGCTTTTATTGGCGCTTTTCTTGGCGCGTGGCTTAGCGCTTGGCTGGGCGCTTGGCTTGGCGTTTGGCTTGGCGCTTTTCTTGGCGCGAGGTTTGTCGCTTGGCTTGGCGCTTTTCTTGCGTGTGGCTTAGCACTTGGCTTGGCGCTCAATTTGGCGCGTGGCTTAGAGCTTGGCTTGGCGCCTTTCTTGGCGCGTGGCTCGGCGCTATTCTTGGCGAGTGGCTGGGCCTTTGGCTTGGCGCTAGGCTTGGCGTTTGGCTTGGCGATTGGCTTGGCGCTTTTGTTGGCGCGTTGCTTGGCCTTGGGTTGCCGCTTGGCCTGGGGCATGGCTTGGCGCTTTTATTGGCGCTTTTCTTGGCGCGTGGTTTAGCGCTTCGCTGGGCGCTTGGCTTGGCGTTTGGCTTGGCGCTTTTCTTGGTGCGAGGTTTGGCCGCTTGGTTTAAACGCTTTTCTTGGCGCGTAGCTTAGCGCGTGGCTTGTTGCTTGGCTTGGGGCATGTCGTGGCGCTTTTCTTGGCCCGTGGCTTGGCGCTTGGCTTGTCGCTTGGCTTGGCGCTATTCTTGGCGCTTAGCTTGGCGCTTTTCTTGGCGCGTGGCTTGGCGCGTAGCTTGTCGCTTGGCTTGGCGCATGGCGTGGCGCTTTTCTTGGCGCGTAGCTTGGCGCGTGGCTTGGCGCTTGGCTTGGCGCTCTCCTTGCGCGTGGCTTGGCGCTTGGCTTGCCGCTTATCTTAGCGCTTGTCTTGGCTCGTAGCTTAGCGCGTGGCCTGTCGCTTGGCTTGGCGCTCTCATTGGTGCATAGGGTGGCGCTTTTCTTGGCGCGTGGCTTGGCGCTTGGCTTGGCGCTTTTCTTGCGCTTGGCTTGGCCCTTGGCTTGGCGCTTGGCTTGGCGCATGGCGTGGCGCTTAGCTTGGCGCTTTTCTTGGCGCGTGGCTTAACGCGTGGCTTGTCGCTTGGCTTGGCGCTATTCTTGGCGCTTAGCTTGGCGCTTTTCTTGGCGCGTGGCTTGGCGCGTAGCTTGTCGCTTGGCTTGGCGCATGGCGTGGCGCTTTTCTTGGCGCGTAGCTTGGCGCGTGGCTTGGCGCTTGGCTTGGCGCTCTCCCTGGCGCGTGGCTTGGCGCTTGGCTTGCCGCTTGGCTTAGCGCTTGTCTTGGCGCGTAGCTTAGCGCGTGCCTGTCGCTTGGCTTGGCGCTCTCATTGGTGCATAGGGTGGCGCTTTTCTTGGCGCGTGGCTTGGCGCTTGGCTTGGCGCTCTCCTTGGCGCGTGGCTTGGCGCTTGGCTTGCCGTTTGGCTTAGCGCTTGTCTTGGCGCGTAGCTTAGCGCGTGGCCTGTCGCTTGGCTTGGCGCTCTCATTGGTGCATAGGGTGGCGCTTTTCTTGGCGCGTGGCTTGGCGCTTGGCTTGGCGCTCTCCTTGGCGCTTGGCTTGGCGCTTGGCTTGGCGTTTTCCATAGCGCGTGGCTTGTTGCTTGGCTTGGCGCATGGCGTGGCGCTTTACTTGGCGTGTGGCTTGGCGCTTGGCTTGGTGCTTGGCTTGGCGCTTGGCTTGGCGTTTGGCTTGGAGCATAACGTGGCGCTTTTCTTGGCGCGTGGGCTTATCGCTTGGTTTGGCGCTCTCCTTGGAGCGTGGCTTGGCGCTTGGCTTGGCCTTTCTTGGTGCGTGGCTCGACGCTACTCTTGGCGCGTGGCTGGCGTTTATCTTAGCGCTTGGCTCGGCGTTTGGCTTGGCGATTGGCTTGGCGCTTTTGTTTACGCATTGCTTGGCGCATGGGTTGCCGCTTGCTTGGGGCTTGGCTTGGCGCTTTTCTTGGCGCTTTCGTAGGCGCGTGGCTTGGCGCTTGGCCTGGAGAATAGCTTGGCGCTCTTCTTTTCGTGTGGCTTGGAGCTTGGCTGGACGCTTGGCTTGGCGCTTGGCTTGGCCCACTGGCTTGGCGCTCTCGTTGGCGCGTGGCTTGGCGCTTGGCTGGGCGCTTGGCTTGGCGCTTGGCTTAGCGCTTGGCTTAGCGTTTTTCTTGGCGCTTGGCTTGGCGCGTGGCTTGGCGTGTGGCTTGGCGCTTAGCTTTGAACTCTTCTTAGCGCGTGGCTTAATGTTTAGCTTGCCGCTTGGCTTGGCGCTTGGCTTGGCGTTTTTCAGGGCGCTTTTCTTGGCGCGTGGTTTAGCGCTTGGATTGGCGCTTGGCTTGGTGCTTGGCTTGGCGCATGGCTTGGCGCTCTCCATGGCGCGTCGCTTGGCGCTTGGCTTGGCGCTTGGCTTAGCGCTTGGCTTGGCGCATGGCTTGGCGCTCCCCATGGCGGGTGGCTTGGCGCTTGGTTGGGCGCTTGGCTTGGCGCTTGGCTTAGCGTTTTTCTTGGCGCTTGGCTTGGCGCGTGGCTTGGCGTGTGGCTTGGCGCTTAGCTTTGGACTTTTCTTAGCGCGTATCTTAATGCTTGGCTTGCCGCTTGGCTTGGCGCTTGGCTTGGCGCTTTTCAGGGCGCTTTTCTTGGCGCGTGGCTTAGCGCTTGGATTGACGCTTGGCTTGGTGCTTGGCTTGGCGGATGGCTTGGCGCTCTCCTTGGCGCGTGGCTTGGCGCTTGGCTGGCCGCTTGGCTTGGCGCTTTCTGCGCGCTTGGCTTGTCGCTTGGCTTGGCGCTTTCTTGGCGCGTGGCTTGGCGCTTGGCTTGGCTCTGGCTTGGCGCTTGGTTTGGCGCATGGGTTGGCGCTTGGCTTGGCGCTTGGCTTGGCTCTTGGCTTGGCGCTTGGTTTGGCGCATGGGTTGGCGCTTGTCTGGGCGCTTGGATAACGCTTGGCTTAGCGCTTGGCTTAGCGCTTGGCTGGGCGATTTCTTGGCGCTTGGCTTGGCGCATGGAGTGGCGCTTTTCCTGGCGCGTGGCTTTTCGCTTGGCTTGGCGCTCTCCTTGGCGCGTGGCTTGGCGCTTGGCTTGGCGCTTTCTTGGCGCGTGGCCCGGCGCTATTCTTGGCGCGTGGCTGGGCGTTTGGCTTAGCGCTTGGCTTGGCGTTTGGCTTGGAAATTGGCTTGGCGCTTTTGTTGGCGCGTTGCTTGGCGCATGGGTCGCCGCTTGGCTTGGGGCTTGGCTTGGCGCTTTCCTTGGCGTTTTTGTTGGCGCGTGGCTTGGCGCTTGGCCTGGAGATTAGCTTGGCGCTCTTCTTTCCGCGTGGCTTGGCGCTTAGCTGGACGCTTGGCTTGGCGCTTGGCTTAGCGCTTCGCTTGGCGCTTGGTTTAGCGCTTGGCTTAGCGCATGGCTTGGCGCTTTCCTTGGCGCGTGGCTTGGCGCTTGGCTGGGCGCTTGGCTTGGCGCTTGGATTGACGCTTGGCTTGGCGTTTTTCTTGGCGCTTGGCTTGGCGCGTGGCTTATCGCATGGCTTGGCGCTTAGCTTTGGACCTTTCTTAGCGCGTGGCTTGGTGCTTGGCTTGCCGCTTGGCTTGGCGCTTGGCTTGGCGCTTTTCAGTGCGCTTTTTTGGCGCGTGGCTTGGCGCTTGGCTTGGCGCTTGGCTTGGTGCTTGGCTTGGCGAATGGCTTGGCGTTCTCCTTGGCGCGTGGCTTGGCGCATGGCTGGACGCTTGGCTTGGCGCATGGCTTGGCGCTCTCCTTGGCGCGTGGCTTGTCGCTTGGCTTAACGCTTTCTTGGCGCGTGGTTTGGCGCTTGGCTTGGCGCTTGGCTTGGCGCTTGACTTGGCGCATGGGTTGGCGCTCACCATAGCGCCTGGCTTGGCGCTTGTCTGGGCGCTTGGATGGCGCTTGGCTTGGCGCTTGGCTTGGCGCGTGGCTTATCGCATGGCTTGGCGCTAAGCTTTGGACCTTTCTTAGCGCGTGGCTTGGTGCTTGGATTGCCGCTTGGCTTGGCGCTTGGCTTGGCGCTTTTCAGTGCGCTTTTCTTGGCGCGTGGCTTGGCGCTTGGCTTGGCGCTTGGCTTGGTGCTTGGCTTGGCGAATGGCTTGGCGTTCTCCTTGGCGCGTGGCTTGGCGCATGGCTGGACGCTTGGCTTGGCGCATGGCTTGGCGCTCTCCTTGGCGCGTAGCTTGTCGCTTGGCTTAACGCTTTCTTGGCGCGTGGCTTGGCACTTGGCTTGGCGCTTGGGTTGGCGCATGGGTTGGCGCTAACCATAGCGCGTGGCTTGGCGCTTGTCTGGGCGCTTGGATGGCGCTTGGCTTCTCGCATGGCTTGGCACCCTCCTTGGCGCGTGGCTTGGCGCTTAGCTGGGCGCTTGGCTTGGCGCTTGGCTTGGCGCTTGGCTTGGCGTTTTTCTTGGCGCTTGTCTGGGCGCTTGGATGGCGCTTGGCTTGGCGCATGGCTTGGCACCCTCCTTGGCGCGTGGCTTGGCGCTTAGCTGGGCGCTTGGCTTAGCGCTTGGCTTGGCGCTTGGCTTAGCGCTTGGCTTGGCGCATGGCTTGGCACTCACTTTGGCGCGTGGCTTGGTGCTTGGTTTGGTGCTTTCCTTGGCGGGTGGCTCTGCACTTATTTTGGCGCGTGGCTCGGCACTTTCTTGGCACATGGCTTGTCGCTTGGATTTGCGATTTTCTTGGCGCGTGGCTTGGCACTTTTCTTGGCACGTGTCATGTCGCTTGGATTTGCGCTTTTCTTGGCGCTTGGCTTGGCGCTCTTCTTGGCACGTGGCTTGTTGCTTGGATTTGCGCTTTTCTTGGCGCGTGGCTTGGCACTTGGCTTGGCGCTTGGCTTGGCGCTTGGCCTGGAGAATAACTTGGCGCTCTTCTTGGCGCGTGGCTTGGCGTTTGGCTAGGCGCTTGGCTTGGCGCTTGGCTTGGCGCTTTTCTTGACGCGTGGCTTGGCGCGTGGCTTGGCACGTGGCCAAACGCATACAAAGAAAATATCAAAGCTCTACCAAAACGTTTCCCTATTTTATAAATTCTGACTTTATTATAACTTCGCAGCTTTCTCTCGGTTGAACGATTGATCGTAAAAAAACTACAAGTATTTAATCTGTAGCAAATTTTATCCTCTTCTATTTCATATAAGTTTACCACTTACAAAATGTATTATTTCCGTGTGACTTTAGAAAAAGTAAAAATTTTGTTTTTTGCACAGTTTTTCCTCTGAAAAACGTATTTCCGGGTAACAGTTAAGTTGGAAAACTTAATAGTCGTGTACAGGGACCTAAACTACGCATACAAAAAAAATATCAAAGCTCTACCAAAACGTTTAGCTATTTTATAAATATTGACTTTATTATAACTTCGCAGCTTTCTCTCTGCTGAACGATTGATCGTAAAAAAACTACAAGTACTTAATGTGTAGGAAATTTTATCCTCTTCTATTTCATATAAGTTTAACACTTACAAAATAGATTGTTTCCGTGTGACTTTAGAAAAAGTAAAAATTTTGTTTTTTGCACAGTTATTCCTCTGAAAAACGTGTTTGCGGGTAACAGTTAAGTTACAAAACCTAATAGTCGTGTAGAGGGACGTAAACTACGCATACAAAAAAAATATCAATGCTCTAACAAAACGTTTAGCTATTTTATAAATATTGACTTTATTATAACTTCGCAGCTTTCTCTCTGCTGAACGATTGATCGTAAAAAACTACAAGTACTTAATGTGTAGGAAATTTTATCCTCTTCTATTTCATATAAGTTTAACACTTACAAAATAGATTGTTACCTTGTGACTTTCGAAAAAGTAAAAATTTTGTTTTTTGCACAGTTTTTCCTCTGAAAAACGTGTTCCCGGTTAACAGTTAAGTTGGTAAACCTAATAGTCGTGTACAGGAACGTAAACTACGCATACAAGAAAAATATCAAAGCTCTACCAAAACGTTTAGCTATTTTATAAATTTTGACTTTATTATAACTTCGCAGCTTTCTCTCGGCTGAACGATTGATCGTAAAAAAACTACAAGTACTTAATGTGTAGGAAATTTTATCCTCTTCTATTTCATATAAGTTTAACACTTACAAAATAGATTGTTTCCGTGTGACTTTAGAAAAAGTAAAAATTTTGTTTTTTGCACAGTTTTTCCTCTGAAAAACGTGTTTCCGGTTAACAGTTAAGTTGGTAAACCTAATAGTCGTGTACAGGGACGTAAAGTAAGCATACAAAAAAAATATCAATGCTCTAACAAAACGTTTAGCTATTTTATAAATTTTGACTTTATTATAACTTCGCAGCTTTCTCTCTGCTGAACGATTGATCGTAAAAAAACTACAAGTACTTAATGTGTAGGAAATTTTATCCTCTTCTATTTCATATAAGTTTAACACTTACAAAATAGATTGTTTCCGTGTGACTTTAGAAAAAGTAAAAATTTTGTTTTTGCACAGTTTTTCCTCTGAAAAACGTGTTTCCGGTTAACAGTTAAGTTGGTAAACCTATTACTCGTGTACAGGGACGTAAAGTAAGCATACAAAAAAAATATCAATGCTCTAACAAAACGTTTAGCTATTTTATAAATTTTGACTTTATTATAACTTCGCAGCTTTCTCTCTGCTGAACGATTGATCGTAAAAAAACTACAAGTACTTAATGTGTAGGAAATTTTATCCTCTTCTATTTCATATAAGTTTAACACTTACAAAATAGATTGTTTCCGTGTGACTTTAGAAGAAGTAAAAATTTTGTTTTTTGCACAGTTATTCCTCTGAAAAACGTGTTTGCGGGTAACAGTTAAGTTACAAAACCTAATAGTCGTGTAGAGGGACGTAAACTACGCATACAAAAAAAATATCAATGCTCTAACAAAACGTTTAGCTATTTTATAAATATTGACTTTATTATAACTTCGCAGCTTTCTCTCTGCTGAACGATTGATCGTAAAAAAACTACAAGTACTTAATGTGTAGGAAATTTTATCCTCTTCTATTTCATATAAGTTTAACACTTACAAAATAGATTGTTACCTTGTGACTTTCGAAAAAGTAAAAATTTTGTTTTTTGCACAGTTTTTCCTCTGAAAAACGTGTTCCCGGTTAACAGTTAAGTTGGTAAACCTAATAGTCGTGTACAGGAACGTAAACTACGCATACAAGAAAAATATCAAAGCTCTACCAAAACGTTTAGCTATTTTATAAATTTTGACTTTATTATAACTTCGCAGCTTTCTCTCGGCTGAACGATTGATCGTAAAAAAACTACAAGTACTTAATGTGTAGGAAATTTTATCCTCTTCTATTTCATATAAGTTTAACACTTACAAAATAGATTGTTTCCGTGTGACTTTAGAAAAAGTAAAAATTTTGTTTTTTGCACAGTTTTTCCTCTGAAAAACGTGTTTCCGGTTAACAGTTAAGTTGGTAAACCTAATACTCGTGTACAGGGACGTAAACTACGCATACAAAAAAAAATATCAAAGCTCTACCAAAACGTTTAGCTATTTTATAAATTTTGACTTTATTATAACTTCGCAGCTTTCTCTCGGCTGAACGATTGATCGTAAAGAAACTACAAGTACTTAATGTGTAGGAAATTTTATCCTCTTCTATCTCATATAAGTTTAACACTTACAAAATAGATTGTTTCCGTGTGACTTTAGAAAAAGTAAAAATTTTGTTTTTTGCACAGTTTTTCCTCTGAAAAACGTGTTTCCGGTTAACAGTTAAGTTGGTAAACCTAATAGTCGTGTACAGGGACGTAAACTACGCATACAACAAAAATATCAAAGCTCTACCAAAACGTTTAGCTATTTTATAAATTTTGACTTTATTATAACTTCGCAGCTTTCTCTCTGCTGAACGATTGATCGTAAAAAAACTACAAGTACTTAATGTGTAGGAAATTTTATCCTCTTCTATTTCATATAAGTTTAACACTTACAAAATAGATTGTTTCCGTGTGACTTTAGAAAAAGTAAAAATTTTGTTTTTGCACAGGTTTTCCTCTGAAAAACGTGTTTCCGGTTAACAGTTAAGTTGGTAAACCTAATAGTCGTGTACAGGGACGTAAACTACGCATACAACAAAAATATCAAAGCTCTACCAAAACGTTTAGCTATTTTATAAATTTTGACTTTATTATAACTTCGCAGCTTTCTCTCGGCTGAACGATTGATCGTAAAAAAACTACAAGTACTTAATGTGTAGGAAATTTTATCCTCTTCTATCTCATATAAGTTTAACACTTACAAAATAGATTGTTTCCGTGTGATTTTAGAAAAAGTAAAAATTTTGTTTTTTGCACAGTTTTTCCTCTGAAAAACGTGTTTCCGGTTAACAGTTAAGTTGGTAAACCTAATAGTCGTGTACAGGGACGTAAACTACGCATACAACAAAAATATCAAAGCTCTACCAAAACGTTTAGCTATTTTATAAATTTTGACTTTATTATAACTTCGCAGCTTTCTCTCTGCTGAACGATTGATCGTAAAAAAACTACAAGTACTTAATGTGTAGGAAATTTTATCCTCTTCTATTTCATATAAGTTTAACACTTACAAAATAGATTGTTTCCGTGTGACTTTAGAAAAAGTAAAAATTTTGTTTTTGCACAGGTTTTCCTCTGAAAAACGTGTTTCCGGTTAACAGTTAAGTTGGTAAACCTAATAGTCGTGTACAGGGACGTAAACTACGCATACAACAAAAATATCAAAGCTCTACCAAAACGTTTAGCTATTTTATAAATTTTGACTTTATTATAACTTCGCAGCTTTCTCTCGGCTGAACGATTGATCGTAAAGAAACTACAAGTACTTAATGTGTAGGAAATTTTATCCTCTTCTATCTCATATAAGTTTAACACTTACAAAATAGATTGTTTCCATGTGACTTTAGAAAAAGTAAAAATTTTGTTTTTTGCACAGTTTTTTCTCTGAAAAACGTATTTCCGGGTAACAGTTAAGTTGGAAAACCTAATAGTCGTGTACAGGGACTTAAACTACGCATATAAAAAATTATCAATGCTCTACCAAAACGTTTAGCTATTTTATAAATATTGACTTTATTATAACTTCGCAGCTTTCTCTCTGCTGAACGATTGATCGTAAAAAAACTACAAGTACTTAATGTGTAGGAAATTTTATCCTCTTCTATTTCATATAAGTTTAACACTTACAAAATAGATTGTTTCCGTGTGACTTTAGAAAAAGTAAAAATTTTGTTTTTTGCACAGTTTTTCCTCTGAAAAACGTATTTCCGGGTAACAGTTAAGTTGGAAAACCTAATAGTCGTGTACAGGGACGTAAACTACGCATACAAAAAAAATATCAAAGCTCTACCAAAACGTTTAGCTATTTTATAAATATTGACTTTATTATAACTTCGCAGCTTTCTCTCTGCTGAACGATTGATCGTAAAAAAACTACAAGTACTTAATGTGTAGGAAATTTTATCCTCTGGTGACCTTTGGGATGACCTTTGGTGACCTTTGGTGACCTTTGGGGTGACCTTTGGTGACCTTTGGGGTGACCTTTGGTGACCTTTGGTGACCTTTGGTGACCTTTGGTGACCTTTGGGGTGACCTTTGGTAACCTTTGGTGACCTTTGGTGACCTTTGGTGACCTTTGGTGACCTTTGGTGACCTTTGGTGACCTTTGGTGACCTTTGGTGACCTTTGGGGTGACCTTTGGTGACCTTTGGTGACCTTTGGTGACCTTTGGTGATCTTTGGGGTGACCTTTGGTGACCTTTGGTGACCTTTGGTGACCTTTGGTGACCTTTGGTGACCTTTGGGGTGACCTTTGGTGACCTTTGGTGAGCTTTGGTGACCTTTGGTGACCTTTGGTGACCTTTGGTGACCTTTGGGGTGACCTTTGGTGACCTTTGGTGAGCTTTGGGGTGACCTTTGGTGACCTTTGAGGTGACCTTTGGTGATCTTTGGGGTGACCTTTGGTGACCTTTGGAGTGACCTTTGGTGACCTTTGGGGTGACCTTTGGTGACCTTTGGTGACCTTTGGTGACCTTTGGTGACCTTTGGTGACCTTTGGGGTGACCTTTGGTGACCTTTGAGGTGACCTTTGGTGACCTTTGGGGTGACCTTTGGTGACCTTTGGGGTGACCTTTGGTGACCTTTGGGGTGACCTTTGGTGACCTTTGGTGACCTTTGGTGACCTTTGGTGACCTTTGGGGTGACCTTTGGTAACCTTTGGTGACCTTTGGTGACCTTTGGTGACCTTTGGTGACCTTTGGTGACCTTTGGTGACCTTTGGTGACCTTTGGTGACCTTTGGGGTGACCTTTGGTGACCTTTGGTGACCTTTGGTGACCTTTGGTGATCTTTGGGGTGACCTTTGGTGACCTTTGGTGACCTTTGGTGACCTTTGGTGACCTTTGGTGACCTTTGGGGTGACCTTTGGTGACCTTTGGTGAGCTTTGGTGACCTTTGGTGACCTTTGGTGACCTTTGGTGACCTTTGGGGTGACCTTTGGTGACCTTTGGTGAGCTTTGGGGTGACCTTTGGTGACCTTTGAGGTGACCTTTGGTGATCTTTGGGGTGACCTTTGGTGACCTTTGGAGTGACCTTTGGTGACCTTTGGGGTGACCTTTGGTGACCTTTGGTGACCTTTGGTGACCTTTGGTGACCTTTGGTGACCTTTGGGGTGACCTTTGGTGACCTTTGAGGTGACCTTTGGTGACCTTTGGGGTGACCTTTGGTGACCTTTGGGGTGACCTTTGGTGACCTTTGGGGTGACCTTTGGTGACCTTTGGTGACCTTTGGTGACCTTTGGTGACCTTTGGGGTGACCTTTGGTTACCTTTGGTGACCTTTGGGGTGACCTTTGGTGACCTTTGGGGTGACCTTTGGTGACCTTTGGGGTGACCTTTGGTGACCTTTGGTGACCTTTGGTGACCTTTGGTGACCTTTGGGGTGACCTTTGGTGACCTTTGGGGTGACCTTTGGTGACCTTTGGTGACCTTTGGGGTGACCTTTGGTGACCTTTGGGGTGTCCTTTGGTGACCTTTGGGGTGACCTTTGGTGACCTTTGGTGACCTTTGGGGTGACCTTTGGTGACCTTTGGTGACCTTTGGTGACCTTTGGTGACCTTTGGGGTGACCTTTAGTGACCTTTGGTGACCTTTGGGGTGACCTTTGGTGACCTTTGGGGTGACCTCTGGTGACCTTTGGGGTGACCTTTGGTGAAATTTGGGGGTGACCTTTGGTGACCTTTGGTGACCTTTGGTGACCTTTGGTGACCTTTGGGGTGACCTTTGGTGACCTTTGGGGTGACCTTTGGTGACCTTTGGGGTAACCTTTGGTGACCTTTGGTGACCTTTGGTGACCTTTGGGGTGACCTTTGGTGACCTTTGGTGACTTTTGGGGTGACTTTTGGTGACCTTTGGGGTGACCTTTGGTGACCTTTGGGGTGACCTTTGGTGACCTTTGGTGACCTTTGGGGTGACCATTGGTGACCTTTGGTGACCTTTGGGGTGACCTTTGGTGACCTTTGGTGACCTTTGGTGTGACCTTTGGTGACCTGTGGGGTGACCTTTGGTGACCTTTGGGGTGACCTTTGGTGACCTTTGGTGACCTTTGGGGTGACCTTTGGTGACCTTTGGTGAGCTTTGCTGACCTTTGGTGACCTTTGGGGTGACCTTTGGTAACCTTTGGGGTGACCTTTGGTGACCGTTGGTGACCTTTGGTGACCTTTGGTGACCTTTGGAGTGACCTTTGGTGACCTTTGGGGTGACCTTTGGTGCCCTTTGGTGACCTTTGGGGTGACCTTTGGTGACCTTTGGTGACCTTTGGTGACCTTTGGAGTGACCTTTGGTGAACTTTGGGGTGACCTTTGGTGACCTTTGGTGACCTTTGGTGACCTTTGGTGACCTTTGGTGACCTTTGGGGTGACCTTTGGTTACCTTTGGTGACCTTTGGGGTGACCTTTGGTGACCTTTGGGGTGACCTTTGGTGACCTTTGGGGTGACCTTTGGTGACCTTTGGTGACCTTTGGGGTGACCTTTGGTGACCTTTGGGGTGACCTTTGGTGACCTTTGGTGACCTTTGGGGTGACCTTTGGTGACCTTTGGGGTGTCCTTTGGTGACCTTTGGGGTGACCTGTGGTGACCTTTGGTGACCTTTGGGGTGACCTTTGGTGACCTTTGGTGACCTTTGGTGACCTTTGGTGACCTTTGGGGTGACCTTTGGTGACCTTTGGTGACCTTTGGGGTGACCTTTGGTGACCTTTGGGGTGACCTCTGGTGACCTTTGGGGTAACCTTTGGTGAAATTTGGGGTGACCTTTGGTGACCTTTGGTGACCTTTGGTGACCTTTGGTGACCTTTGGGGTGACCTTTGGTGACCTTTGGGGTGACCTTTGGTGACCTTTGGTGACCTTTGGTGACCTTTGGTGACCTTTGGGGTGACCTTTGGTGAAATTTGGGGTGACCTTTGGTGACCTTTGGTGACCTTTGGGGTGACCTTTGGTGACCTTTGGTGACCTTTGGTGACCTTTGGTGATCTTTGGGGTGACCTTTGGTGACCTTTGGTGACCTTTGGTGACCTTTGGTGACCTTTGGTGACCTTTGGGGTGACCTTTGGTGACCTTTGGTGAGCTTTGGTGACCTTTGGTGACCTTTGGTGACCTTTGGTGACCTTTGGGGTGACCTTTGGTGACCTTTGGTGAGCTTTGGGGTGACCTTTGGTGACCTTTGAGGTGACCTTTGGTGATCTTTGGGGTGACCTTTGGTGACCTTTGGAGTGACCTTTGGTGACCTTTGGGGTGACCTTTGGTGACCTTTGGTGACCTTTGGTGACCTTTGGTGACCTTTGGTGACCTTTGGGGTGACCTTTGGTGACCTTTGAGGTGACCTTTGGTGACCTTTGGGGTGACCTTTGGTGACCTTTGGGGTGACCTTTGGTGACCTTTGGGGTGACCTTTGGTGACCTTTGGTGACCTTTGGTGACCTTTGGTGACCTTTGGGGTGACCTTTGGTTACCTTTGGTGACCTTTGGGGTGACCTTTGGTGACCTTTGGGGTGACCTTTGGTGACCTTTGGGGTGACCTTTGGTGACCTTTGGTGACCTTTGGTGACCTTTGGTGACCTTTGGGGTGACCTTTGGTGACCTTTGGGGTGACCTTTGGTGACCTTTGGTGACCTTTGGGGTGACCTTTGGTGACCTTTGGGGTGTCCTTTGGTGACCTTTGGGGTGACCTTTGGTGACCTTTGGTGACCTTTGGGGTGACCTTTGGTGACCTTTGGTGACCTTTGGGGTGACCTTTAGTGACCTTTGGTGACCTTTGGGGTGACCTTTGGTGACCTTTGGGGTGACCTCTGGTGACCTTTGGGGTGACCTTTGGTGAAATTTGGGGTGACCTTTGGTGACCTTTGGTGACCTTTGGTGACCTTTGGTGACCTTTGGGGTGACCTTTGGTGACCTTTGGGGTGACCTTTGGTGACCTTTGGGGTAACCTTTGGTGACCTTTGGTGACCTTTGGTGACCTTTGGGGTGACCTTTGGTGACCTTTGGTGACTTTTGGGGTGACTTTTGGTGACCTTTGGGGTGACCTTTGGTGACCTTTGGGGTGACCTTTGGTGACCTTTGGTGACCTTTGGGGTGACCATTGGTGACCTTTGGTGACCTTTGGGGTGACCTTTGGTGACCTTTGGTGACCTTTGGTGTGACCTTTGGTGACCTGTGGGGTGACCTTTGGTGACCTTTGGGGTGACCTTTGGTGACCTTTGGTGACCTTTGGGGTGACCTTTGGTGACCTTTGGTGAGCTTTGCTGACCTTTGGTGACCTTTGGGGTGACCTTTAGTAACCTTTGGGGTGACCTTTGGTGACCGTTGGTGACCTTTGGTGACCTTTGGTGACCTTTGGAGTGACCTTTGGTGACTTTTGGGGTGACCTTTGGTGCCTTTTGGTGACCTTTGGGGTGACCTTTGGTGACCTTTGGTGACCTTTGGTGACCTTTGGAGTGACCTTTGGTGAACTTTGGGGTGACCTTTGGTGACCTTTGGTGACCTTTGGTGACCTTTGGTGACCTTTGGTGACCTTTGGGGTGACCTTTGGTTACCTTTGGTGACCTTTGGGGTGACCTTTGGTGACCTTTGGGGTGACCTTTGGTGACCTTTGGGGTGACCTTTGGTGACCTTTGGTGACCTTTGGGGTGACCTTTGGTGACCTTTGGGGTGACCTTTGGTGACCTTTGGTGACCTTTGGGGTGACCTTTGGTGACCTTTGGGGTGTCCTTTGGTGACCTTTGGGGTGACCTGTGGTGACCTTTGGTGACCTTTGGGGTGACCTTTGGTGACCTTTGGTGACCTTTGGTGACCTTTGGTGACCTTTGGGGTGACCTTTGGTGACCTTTGGTGACCTTTGGGGTGACCTTTGGTGACCTTTGGGGTGACCTCTGGTGACCTTTGGGGTAACCTTTGGTGAAATTTGGGGTGACCTTTGGTGACCTTTGGTGACCTTTGGTGACCTTTGGTGACCTTTGGGGTGACCTTTGGTGACCTTTGGGGTGACCTTTGGTGACCTTTGGTGACCTTTGGTGACCTTTGGGGACCTTTGGGGTGACCTTTGGTGAAATTTGGGGTGACCTTTGGTGACCTTTGGTGACCTTTGGGGTGACCTTTGGTGACCTTTGGGGTGACCTTTGGTGACCTTTGGGGTGACCTTTGGTGACCTTTGGTGACCTTTGGTGACCTTTGGTGATTTTTGGGGTGACCTTTGGTGACCTTTGGTGACTTTTGGGGTGACTTTTGGTGACCTTTGGGGTGACCTTTGGTGATCTTTGGGGTGACCTTTGGTGACCTTTGGTGACCTTTGGGGTGACCATTGGTGACCTTTGGTGACCTTTGGGGTGACCTTTGGTGACCTTTGGTGACCTTTGGTGTGACCTTTGGTGACCTGTGGGGTGACCTTTGGTGACCTTTGGGGTGACCTTTGGTGACCTTTGGTGACCTTTGGGGTGACCTTTGGTGACCTTTGGTGAGCTTTGCTGACCTTTGGTGACCTTTGGGGTGACCTTTGGTGACCTTTGGGGTGACCTTTGGTGACCTTTGGTGACCTTTGGTGTCCTTTGGTGACCTTTGGAGTGACCTTTGGTGACCTTTGGGGTGACCTTTGGTGACCTTTGGTGACCTTTGGGGTGACCTTTGGTGACCTTTGGTGACCTTTGGTGACCTTTGGTGACCTTTGGTGACCTTTGGAGTGACCTTTGGTGAACTTTGGGGTGACCTTTGGTGACCTTTGGTGACCTTTGGGGTGACCTTTGGTGACCTTTGGTGACCTTTGGTGACCTTTGGGGTGACCTTTGGTGACCTTTGGTGACCTTTGGGGTGACCTTTGGTGACCTTTCAGGTGACCTTTACTGACCTTTGGGGTGACCTTTGGTGACCTTTGGGGTGACCTTTGGTGACCTTTGGGGTGACCTTTGGTGACCTTTGGTGACCTTTGGTGACCTTTGGTGACCTTTGGTGACCTTTGAGGTGACCTTTGGTGACCTTTGGGGTGACCTTTGGTGACCTTTGGGGTGACCTTTGGTGACCTTTGGGGTGACCTTTGGTAACGTTTGGGGACCTTTGGTGACCTTTGGGGTGACCTTTGGTGACCTTTGGTGACCTTTGGTGACCTTTGGTGACCTTTGGGGTGACTTTTGGTGATCTTTGGGGTGACCTTTGGTGACCTTTGGTGACCTTTGGTGACCTTTGGGGTGACCTTTGGTGACCTTTGGGGTGACCTTTGGTGACCTTTGGTGACCTTTGGGGTGACCTTTGGTGACCTTTGGGGTGACCTTTGGTGACCTTTGGTGAGCTTTGGGGTGACCTTTGGTGACCTTTGAGGTGACCTTTGGTGACCTTTGAGGTGACCTTTGGTGACCTTTGGGGTGACCTTTGGTGACCTTTGGTGACCTTTCGGGTGACCTTTGGTGACCTTTGGTGACCTTTGGTGACCTTTGGTGACCTTTGGGGTGACCTTTGGTGACCTTTGGTGACCTTTGGGGTGACCTTTGGTGACCTTTGGTGACCTTTGGGGTGACCCTTGGTGACCTTTGGGGTGATCTTTGGTGACCTTTGGTGACCTTTGGGGTGACCTTTGGTGACCTTTGGTGACCTTTGGGGTGACCTTTGGTGACCTTTGGGGTGACCTTTGGTGACCTTTGGTGAGCTTTGGGGTGACCTTTGGTGACCTTTGAGGTGACCTTTGGTGACCTTTGAGGTGACCTTTGGTGACCTTTGGGGTGACCTTTGGTGACCTTTGGGGTGACCTTTGGTGACCTTTGGTGACCTTTGGGGTGACCTTTGGTGACTTTTGGGGTGACCTTTGGTGACCTTTGGTGAGCTTTGGGGTGACCTTTGGTGACCTTTGAGGTGACCTTTGGTGACCTTTGGGGTGACCTTTGGTGACCTTTGGGGTGACCTTTGGTGACCTTTCGGGTGACCTTTGGTGACCTTTGGTGACCTTTGGTGACCTTTGGTGAACTTTGGGGTGACCTTTGGTGACCTTTGGTGACCTTTGGGGTGACCTTTGGTGACCTTTGGTGACCTTTGGGGTGACCCTTGGTGACCTTTGGGGTGATCTTTGGTGACCTTTGGTGACCTTTGGGGTGACCTTTGGTGACCTTTGGTGACTTTTGGGGTGACCTTTGGTGACCTTTGGTGACCTTTGGTGACCTTTGGTGACCTTTGGGGTGACCTTTGGTGACCTTTGGTGACCTTTGGGGTGACCTTTGGTGACCTTTCAGGTGACCTTTACTGACCTTTGGGGTGACCTTTGGTGACCTTTGGGGTGACCTTTGGTGACCTTTGGGGTGACCTTTGGTGACCTTTGGTGACCTTTGGTGACCTTTGGTGACCTTTGGTGACCTTTGGTGACCTTTGAAATGACCTTTGGTGACCTTTGGGGTGACCTTTGGTGACCTTTGGGGTGACCTTTGGTGACCTTTGGGGTGACCTTTGGTAACGTTTGGTGACCTTTGGTGACCTTTGGGGTGACCTTTGGTGACCTTTGGTGACCTTTGGTGACCTTTGGTGACCTTTGGGGTGACTTTTGGTGATCTTTGGGGTGACCTTTGGTGACCTTTGGTGACCTTTGGTGACCTTTGGGGTGACCTTTGGTGACCTTTGGGGTGACCTTTGGTGACCTTTGGTGACCTTTGGGGTGACCTTTGGTGACCTTTGGGATGACCTTTGGTGACCTTTGGTGAGCTTTGGGGTGACCTTTGGTGACCTTTGAGGTGACCTTTGGTGACCTTTGAGGTGACCTTTGGTGACCTTTGGGGTGACCTTTGGTGACCTTTGGGGTGACCTTTGGTGACCTTTCGGGTGACCTTTGGTGACCTTTGGTGACCTTTGGTGACCTTTGGTGACCTTTGGGGTGACCTTTGGTGACCTTTGGTGACCTTTGGGGTGACCTTTGGTGACCTTTGAGGTGAACTTTGGTGACCTTTGAGGTGACCTTTGGTGACCTTTGGGGTGACGTTTGGTGACCTTTGGGGTGACTTTTGGTGACCTTTGGGGTGACCTTTGGTGACCTTTGGTGACCTTTGGTGACCTTTGGTGACCTTTGGGGTGACCTTTGGTGAACTTTGGTGACCTTTGGGGTGACCTTTGGTGACCTTTGGGGTGACCTTTGGTGACCTTTGGGGTGACCTTTGGTGACCTTTGGTGGCCTTTGGGGTGACCTTTGGTGACCTTTGAGGTGACCTTTGGTGACCTTTGGGGTGACCTTTGGTGACCTTTGGGGTGACCTTTGGTGACCTTTGGGGTGACCTTTGGTGACCTTTGGTGACCTTTGGTGACCTTTGGTGACCTTTGAGGTGACCTTTGGTGACCTTTGGGGTGACCTTTGGTGACCTTTGGGGTGACCTTTGGTGACCTTTGGGGTGACCTTTGGTGACCTTTGGTTACCTTTGGTGACCTTTGGTGACCTTTGGGATGACCTTTGGTGACCTTTGGTTACCTTTGGTGACCTTTGGTGACCTTTGGTGACTTTTGAGGTGACCTTTGGTGACCTTTGGGGTGACCTTTGGTGACCTTTGGGGTGACCTTTGGTGACCTTTGGTGACCTTTGGTGACCTTTGGGGTGACCTTTGGTGACCTTTGGTGACCTTTGGTGACCTTTGGTGACCTTTGGAGACCTTTCGTGACCTTTGGGGTAATTTTTGGTGACCTTTGGTGACCTTTGGTGACCTTTGGTGACCTTTGGTGACCTTTGGTGACCTTTGGTGACCTTTGGGGTGACCTTTGGTGACCTTTGGGGTGACCTTTGGTGACCTTTGGTGACCTTTGGGGTGACCTTTGGTGACCTTTGAGGTGACCTTTGGTGACCTTTGGGGTGACCTTTGGTGACCTTTGGGGTGACCTTTGGTGACCTTTGGGGTGACCTTTGGTGACCTTTGGTGACCTTTGGTGACCTTTGGTGACCTTTGGTGACCTTTGAGGTGACCTTTGGTGACCTTTGGGGTGACCTTTGGTGACCTTTGGGGTGACCTTTGGTGACCTTTGGGGTGACCTTTGGTAACGTTTGGGGACCTTTGGTGATTTTTGGGGTGACCTTTGGTGACCTTTGGTGACCTTTGGTGACCTTTGGTGACCTTTGGGGTGACTTTTGGTGATCTTTGGGGTGACCTTTGGTGACCTTTGGTGACCTTTGGTGACCTTTGGGGTGACCTTTGGTGACCTTTGGGGTGACCTTTGGTGACCTTTGGTGACCTTTGGGGTGACCTTTGGTGACCTTTGGGGTGACCTTTGGTGACCTTTGGTGAGCTTTGGGGTGACCTTTGGTGACCTTTGAGGTGACCTTTGGTGACCTTTGAGGTGACCTTTGGTGACCTTTGGGGTGACCTTTGGTGACCTTTGGTGACCTTTCGGGTGACCTTTGGTGACCTTTGGTGACCTTTGGTGACCTTTGGTGACCTTTGGGGTGACCTTTGGTGACCTTTGGTGACCTTTGGGGTGACCTTTGGTGACCTTTGGTGACCTTTGGGGTGACCCTTGGTGACCTTTGGGGTGATCTTTGGTGACCTTTGGTGACCTTTGGGGTGACCTTTGGTGACCTTTGGTGACCTTTGGGGTGACCTTTGGTGACCTTTGGGGTGACCTTTGGTGACCTTTGGTGAGCTTTGGGGTGACCTTTGGTGACCTTTGAGGTGACCTTTGGTGACCTTTGAGGTGACCTTTGGTGACCTTTGGGGTGACCTTTGGTGACCTTTGGGGTGACCTTTGGTGACCTTTGGTGACCTTTGGGGTGACCTTTGGTGACTTTTGGGGTGACCTTTGGTGACCTTTGGTGAGCTTTGGGGTGACCTTTGGTGACCTTTGAGGTGACCTTTGGTGACCTTTGGGGTGACCTTTGGTGACCTTTGGGGTGACCTTTGGTGACCTTTCGGGTGACCTTTGGTGACCTTTGGTGACCTTTGGTGACCTTTGGTGTCCTTTGGTGACCTTTGGAGTGACCTTTGGTGACCTTTGGGGTGACCTTTGGTGACCTTTGGTGACCTTTGGGGTGACCTTTGGTGACCTTTGGTGACCTTTGGTGACCTTTGGTGACCTTTGGAGTGACCTTTGGTGAACTTTGGGGTGACCTTTGGTGACCTTTGGTGACCTTTGGGGTGACCTTTGGTGACCTTTGGTGACCTTTGGTGACCTTTGGGGTGACCTTTGGTGACCTTTGGTGACCTTTGGGGTGACCTTTGGTGACCTTTCAGGTGACCTTTACTGACCTTTGGGGTGACCTTTGGTGACCTTTGGGGTGACCTTTGGTGACCTTTGGGGTGACCTTTGGTGACCTTTGGTGACCTTTGGTGACCTTTGGTGACCTTTGGTGACCTTTGAGGTGACCTTTGGTGACCTTTGGGGTGACCTTTGGTGACCTTTGGGGTGACCTTTGGTGACCTTTGGGGTGACCTTTGGTAACGTTTGGGGACCTTTGGTGACCTTTGGGGTGACCTTTGGTGACCTTTGGTGACCTTTGGTGACCTTTGGTGACCTTTGGGGTGACTTTTGGTGATCTTTGGGGTGACCTTTGGTGACCTTTGGTGACCTTTGGTGACCTTTGGGGTGACCTTTGGTGACCTTTGGGGTGACCTTTGGTGACCTTTGGTGACCTTTGGGGTGACCTTTGGTGACCTTTGGGGTGACCTTTGGTGACCTTTGGTGAGCTTTGGGGTGACCTTTGGTGACCTTTGAGGTGACCTTTGGTGACCTTTGAGGTGACCTTTGGTGACCTTTGGGGTGACCTTTGGTGACCTTTGGTGACCTTTCGGGTGACCTTTGGTGACCTTTGGTGACCTTTGGTGACCTTTGGTGACCTTTGGGGTGACCTTTGGTGACCTTTGGTGACCTTTGGGGTGACCTTTGGTGACCTTTGGTGACCTTTGGGGTGACCCTTGGTGACCTTTGGGGTGATCTTTGGTGACCTTTGGTGACCTTTGGGGTGACCTTTGGTGACCTTTGGTGACCTTTGGGGTGACCTTTGGTGACCTTTGGGGTGACCTTTGGTGACCTTTGGTGAGCTTTGGGGTGACCTTTGGTGACCTTTGAGGTGACCTTTGGTGACCTTTGAGGTGACCTTTGGTGACCTTTGGGGTGACCTTTGGTGACCTTTGGGGTGACCTTTGGTGACCTTTGGTGACCTTTGGGGTGACCTTTGGTGACTTTTGGGGTGACCTTTGGTGACCTTTGGTGAGCTTTGGGGTGACCTTTGGTGACCTTTGAGGTGACCTTTGGTGACCTTTGGGGTGACCTTTGGTGACCTTTGGGGTGACCTTTGGTGACCTTTCGGGTGACCTTTGGTGACCTTTGGTGACCTTTGGTGACCTTTGGTGAACTTTGGGGTGACCTTTGGTGACCTTTGGTGACCTTTGGGGTGACCTTTGGTGACCTTTGGTGACCTTTGGGGTGACCCTTGGTGACCTTTGGGGTGATCTTTGGTGACCTTTGGTGACCTTTGGGGTGACCTTTGGTGACCTTTGGTGACTTTTGGGGTGACCTTTGGTGACCTTTGGTGACCTTTGGTGACCTTTGGTGACCTTTGGGGTGACCTTTGGTGACCTTTGGTGACCTTTGGGGTGACCTTTGGTGACCTTTCAGGTGACCTTTACTGACCTTTGGGGTGACCTTTGGTGACCTTTGGGGTGACCTTTGGTGACCTTTGGGGTGACCTTTGGTGACCTTTGGTGACCTTTGGTGACTTTTGGTGACCTTTGGTGACCTTTGGTGACCTTTGAAATGACCTTTGGTGACCTTTGGGGTGACCTTTGGTGACCTTTGGGGTGACCTTTGGTGACCTTTGGGGTGACCTTTGGTAACGTTTGGTGACCTTTGGTGACCTTTGGGGTGACCTTTGGTGACCTTTGGTGACCTTTGGTGACCTTTGGTGACCTTTGGGGTGACTTTTGGTGATCTTTGGGGTGACCTTTGGTGACCTTTGGTGACCTTTGGTGACCTTTGGGGTGACCTTTGGTGACCTTTGGGGTGACCTTTGGTGACCTTTGGTGACCTTTGGGGTGACCTTTGGTGACCTTTGGGATGACCTTTGGTGACCTTTGGTGAGCTTTGGGGTGACCTTTGGTGACCTTTGAGGTGACCTTTGGTGACCTTTGAGGTGACCTTTGGTGACCTTTGGGGTGACCTTTGGTGACCTTTGGGGTGACCTTTGGTGACCTTTCGGGTGACCTTTGGTGACCTTTGGTGACCTTTGGTGACCTTTGGTAACCTTTGGGGTGACCTTTGGTGACCTTTGGTGACCTTTGGGGTGACCTTTGGTGACCTTTGAGGTGAACTTTGGTGACCTTTGAGGTGACCTTTGGTGACCTTTGGGGTGACGTTTGGTGACCTTTGGGGTGACTTTTGGTGACCTTTGGGGTGACCTTTGGTGACCTTTGGTGACCTTTGGTGACCTTTGGTGACCTTTGGGGTGACCTTTGGTGACCTTTGGTGACCTTTGGGGTGACCTTTGGTGACCTTTGGGGTGACCTTTGGTGACCTTTGGGGTGACCTTTGGTGACCTTTGGTGGCCTTTGGGGTGACCTTTGGTGACCTTTGAGGTGACCTTTGGTGACCTTTGGGGTGACCTTTGGTGACCTTTGGGGTGACCTTTGGTGACCTTTGGGGTGACCTTTGGTGACCTTTGGTGACCTTTGGTGACCTTTGGTGACCTTTGAGGTGACCTTTGGTGACCTTTGGGGTGACCTTTGGTGACCTTTGGGGTGACCTTTGGTGACCTTTGGGGTGACCTTTGGTGACCTTTGGTTACCTTTGGTGACCTTTGGTGACCTTTGGGATGACCTTTGGTGACCTTTGGTTACCTTTGGTGACCTTTGGTGACCTTTGGTGACTTTTGAGGTGACCTTTGGTGACCTTTGGGGTGACCTTTGGTGACCTTTGGGGTGACCTTTGGTGACCTTTGGTGACCTTTGGTGACCTTTGGGGTGACCTTTGGTGACCTTTGGTGACCTTTGGTGACCTTTGGTGACCTTTGGAGACCTTTCGTGACCTTTGGGGTAATTTTTGGTGACCTTTGGTGACCTTTGGTGATTTTTGGTGACCTTTGGTGACCATTGGTGACCTTTGGTGACCTTTGGTGACCTTTGGTGACCTTTGGTGACCTTTGGTGACCTTTGGGGTGACCTTTGGTGACCTTTGGGGTGACCTTTGGTGACCTTTGGTGACCTTTGGGGTGACCTTTGGTGACCTTTGAGGTGACCTTTGGTGACCTTTGGGGTGACCTTTGGTGACCTTTGGGGTGACCTTTGGTGACCTTTGGGGTGACCTTTGGTGACCTTTGGTGACCTTTGGTGACCTTTGGTGACCTTTGGTGACCTTTGAGGTGACCTTTGGTGACCTTTGGGGTGACCTTTGGTGACCTTTGGGGTGACCTTTGGTGACCTTTGGGGTGACCTTTGGTAACGTTTGGGGACCTTTGGTGACCTTTGGGGTGACCTTTGGTGACCTTTGGTAACCTTTGGTGACCTTTGGTGACCTTTGGGGTGACTTTTGGTGATCTTTGGGGTGACCTTTGGTGACCTTTGGTGACCTTTGGTGACCTTTGGGGTGACCTTTGGTGACCTTTGGGGTGACCTTTGGTGACCTTTGGTGACCTTTGGGGTGACCTTTGGTGACCTTTGGGGTGACCTTTGGTGACCTTTGGTGAGCTTTGGGGTGACCTTTGGTGACCTTTGAGGTGACCTTTGGTGACCTTTGAGGTGACCTTTGGTGACCTTTGGGGTGACCTTTGGTGACCTTTGGTGACCTTTCGGGTGACCTTTGGTGACCTTTGGTGACCTTTGGTGACCTTTGGTGACCTTTGGGGTGACCTTTGGTGACCTTTGGGGTGACCTTTGGTGACCTTTGGTGACCTTTGGGGTGACCTTTGGTGACTTTTGGGGTGACCTTTGGTGACCTTTGGTGAGCTTTGGGGTGACCTTTGGTGACCTTTGAGGTGACCTTTGGTGACCTTTGGGGTGACCTTTGGTGACCTTTGGGGTGACCTTTGGTGACCTTTCGGGTGACCTTTGGTGACCTTTGGTGACCTTTGGTGACCTTTGGTGAACTTTGGGGTGACCTTTGGTGACCTTTGGTGACCTTTGGGGTGACCTTTGGTGACCTTTGGTGACCTTTGGGGTGACCCTTGGTGACCTTTGGGGTGATCTTTGGTGACCTTTGGTGACCTTTGGGGTGACCTTTGGTGACCTTTGGTGACTTTTGGGGTGACCTTTGGTGACCTTTGGTGACCTTTGGTGACCTTTGGTGACCTTTGGGGTGACCTTTGGTGACCTTTGGTGACCTTTGGGGTGACCTTTGGTGACCTTTCAGGTGACCTTTACTGACCTTTGGGGTGACCTTTGGTGACCTTTGGGGTGACCTTTGGTGACCTTTGGGGTGACCTTTGGTGACCTTTGGTGACCTTTGGTGACTTTTGGTGACCTTTGGTGACCTTTGGTGACCTTTGAAATGACCTTTGGTGACCTTTGGGGTGACCTTTGGTGACCTTTGGGGTGACCTTTGGTGACCTTTGGGGTGACCTTTGTAACGTTTGGTGACCTTTGGTGACCTTTGGGGTGACCTTTGGTGACCTTTGGTGACCTTGGTGACCTTTGGTGACCTTTGGGGTGACTTTTGGTGATCTTTGGGGTGACCTTTGGTGACCTTTGGTGACCTTTGGTGACCTTTGGGGTGACCTTTGGTGACTTTGGGGTGACCTTTGGTGACCTTTGGTGACCTTTGGGGTGACCTTTGGTGACCTTTGGGATGACCTTTGGTGACCTTTGGTGAGCTTTGGGGTGACCTTTGGTGACCTTTGAGGTGACCTTTGGTGACCTTTGAGGTGACCTTTGGTGACCTTTGGGGTGACCTTTGGTGACCTTTGGGGTGACCTTTGTGACCTTTCGGGTGACCTTTGGTGACCTTTGGTGACCTTTGGTGACCTTTGTAACCTTTGGGGTGACCTTTGGTGACCTTTGGTGACCTTTGGGGTGACCTTTGGTGACCTTTGAGGTGAACTTTGGTGACCTTTGAGGTGACCTTTGGTGACCTTTGGGTGACGTTTGGTGACCTTTGGGGTGACTTTTGGTGACCTTTGGGGTGACCTTTGGTGACCTTTGGTGACTTTTGGTGACCTTTGGTGACCTTTGGGGTGACCTTTGGTGACCTTTGGTGACCTTTGGGGTGACCTTTGGTGACCTTTGGGGTGACCTTTGGTGACCTTTGGGTGACCTTTGGTGACCTTTGGTGGCCTTTGGGGTGACCTTTGGTGACCTTTGAGGTGACCTTTGGTGACCTTTGGGGTGACCTTTGGTGACCTTTGGGGTGACCTTTGGTGACCTTTGGGGTGACCTTTGGTGACCTTTGGTGACCTTTGGTGACCTTTGGTGACCTTTGAGGTGACCTTTGGTGACCTTTGGGGGTGACCTTTGGTGACCTTTGGGGTGACCTTTGGTGACCTTTGGGGTGACCTTTGGTGACCTTTGGTTACCTTTGGTGACCTTTGGTGACCTTTGGGATGACCTTTGGTGACCTTTGGTTACCTTTGGTGACCTTTGGTGACCTTTGGTGACTTTTGAGGTGACCTTTGGTGACCTTTGGGGTGACCTTTGGTGACCTTTGGGGTGACCTTTGGTGACCTTTGGTGACCTTTGGTGACCTTTGGGGTGACCTTGGTGACCTTTGGTGACCTTGGTGACCTTTGGTGACCTTTGGAGACCTTTCGTGACTTTTGGGGTAATTTTTGGTGACCTTTGGTGACCTTTGGTGATTTTTGGTGACCTTTGGTGACCATTGGTGACCTTTGGTGACCTTTGGTGACCTTTGGTGACCTTTGGTGACCTTTGGTGACCTTTGGGGTGACCTTTGGTGACCTTTGGGGTGACCTTTGGTGACCTTTGGTGACCTTTGGGGTGACCTTTGGTGACCTTTGAGGTGACCTTTGGTGACCTTTGGGGTGACCTTTGGTGACCTTTGGGGTGACCTTTGGTGACCTTTGGGGTGACCTTTGGTGACCTTTGGTGACCTTTGGTGACCTTTGGTGACCTTTGGTGACCTTTGAGGTGACCTTTGGTGACCTTTGGGGTGACCTTTGGTGACCTTTGGGGTGACCTTTGGTGACCTTGGGGTGACCTTTGGTAACGTTTGGGGACCTTTGGTGACCTTTGGGGTGACCTTTGGTGACCTTTGGTGACCTTTGGTGACCTTTGGTGACCTTTGGGGTGACTTTTGGTGATCTTTGGGGTGACCTTTGGTGACCTTTGGTGACCTTTGGTGACCTTTGGGGTGACCTTTGGTGACCTTTGGGGTGACCTTTGGTGACCTTTGGTGAGCTTTGGGGTGACCTTTGGTGACCTTTGAGGTGACCTTTGGTGACCTTTGAGGTGACCTTTGGTGACCTTTGGGGTGACCTTTGGTGACCTTTGGTGACCTTTCGGGTGACCTTTGGTGACCTTTGGTGACCTTTGGTGACCTTTGGTGACCTTTGGGGTGACCTTTGGTGACCTTTGGTGACCTTTGGGGTGACCTTTGGTGACCTTTGGTGACCTTTGGGGTGACCCTTGGTGACCTTTGGGGTGATCTTTGGTGACCTTTGGTGACCTTTGGGGTGACCTTTGGTGACCTTTGGTGACCTTTGGGGTGACCTTTGGTGACCTTTGGGGTGACCTTTGGTGACCTTTGGTGAGCTTTGGGGTGACCTTTGGTGACCTTTGAGGTGACCTTTGGTGACCTTTGAGGTGACCTTTGGTGACCTTTGGGGTGACCTTTGGTGACCTTTGGGGTGACCTTTGGTGACCTTGGTGACCTTTGGGGTGACCTTTGGTGACTTTTGGGGTGACCTTTGGTGACCTTTGGTGAGCTTTGGGGTGACCTTTGGTGACCTTTGAGGTGACCTTTGTGACCTTTGTAGTGACCTTTGGTGACCTTTGGGGTGACCTTTGGTGACCTTTCGGGTGACCTTTGGTGACCCTTTGGTGACTTTGGTGAACTTTGGGGTGACCTTTGGTGACCTTTGGTGACCTTTGGGGTGACCTTTGGTGACCTTTGGTGACCTTTGGGGTGACCCTTGGTGACCTTTGGGGTGATCTTTGGTGACCTTTGGTGACCTTTGGGGTGACTTTTGGTGACCTTTGGTGACTTTTGGGGTGACCTTTGGTGACCTTTGGTGACCTTTGGTGACCTTTGGTGACCTTTGGGGTGACCTTTGGTGACCTTTGGTGACCTTTGGGGTGACCTTTGGTGACCTTTCAGGTGACCTTTACTGACCTTTGGGGTGACCTTTGGTGACCTTTGGGGTGACCTTTGGTGACCTTTGGTGACCTTTGGGGTGACCTTTGGTGACCTTTGGGGTGACCTTTGGTGACCTTTGGTGACCTTTGGTGACCTTTGGTGACCTTTGGGGTGACCTTTGGTAACCTTTGGTGACCTTTGGTGACCTTTGGTGACCTTTGGTGACCTTTGGTGACCTTTGGTGACCTTTGGTGACCTTTGGTGACCTTTGGGGTGACCTTTGGTGACCTTTGGTGACCTTTGGTGACCTTTGGTGATATTTGGGGTGACCTTTGGGACCTTTGGTGACCTTTGGTGACCTTTGGTGACCTTTGGTGACCTTTGGTGACCTTTGGTGACCTTTGGGGTGACCTTTGGTGACCTTGGTGAGCTTTGGTGACCTTTGGTGACCTTTGGTGACCTTTGGTGACCTTTGGGGTGACCTTTGTGACCTTTGGTGAGCTTTGGGTGACCTTTGGTGACCTTTGAGGGTGACCTTTGGTGATCTTTGGGGTGACCTTTGGTGACCTTTGGAGTGACCTTTGGTGACCTTTGGGGTGACCTTTGGTGACCTTTGGTGACCTTTGGTGACCTTTGGTGACCTTTGGTGACCTTTGGGGTGACCTTTGGTGACCTTTGAGGTGACCTTTGGTGACCTTTGGGGTGACCTTTGGTGACCTTTGGGTGACCTTTGGTGACCTTTGGGGTGACCTTTGGTGACCTTTGGTGACCTTTGGTGACCTTTGGTGACCTTTGGGGTGACCCTTTGGTTACCTTTGGTGACCTTTGGGGTGACCTTTGGTGACCTTTGGGGTGACCTTTGGGGTGACCTTTGGTGACCTTTGGGGTGACCTTTGGTGACCTTTGGTGACCTTTGGTGACCTTTGGTGACCTTTGGGGTGACCTTTGGTGACCTTTGGGGTGACCTTGGTGACCTTTGGTGACCTTTGGGGTGACCTTTGGTGACCTTTGGGGTGTCCTTTGGTGACCTTTGGGGTGACCTTTGGTGACCTCTGGTGACCTTTGGGTGACCTTTGGTGACCTTTGGTGACCTTTGGTGACCTTTGGTGACCTTTGGGGTGACCTTTAGTGACCTTTGGGACCTTTGGGGTGACCTTTGGTGACCTTTGGGGTGACCTCTGGTGACCTTTGGGGTGGACTTTGGTGAAATTTGGGGTGACCTTTGGTGACCTTTGGTGACCTTTGGTGACCTTTGGTGACCTTTGGGGTGACCTTTGGTGACCTTTGGGGTGACCTTTGGTGACCTTTGGGGTAACCTTTGGTGACCTTTGGTGACCTTTGGTGACCTTTGGGGTGACCTTGGTGACCTTTGGTGACTTTTGGGGTGACTTTGGTGACCTTTGGGGTGACCTTGGTGACCTTTGGGGTGACCTTTGGTGACCTTTGGTGACCTTTGGGGTGACCATTGGTGACCTTTGGTGACCTTTGGGGTGACCTTTGGTGACCTTTGGTGACCTTTGGTGTGACCTTTGGTGACCTGTGGGGTGACCTTTGGTGACCTTTGGGGTGACCTTTGGTGACCTTTGGTGACCTTTGGGGTGACCTTTGGTGACCTTTGGTGAGCTTTGCTGACCTTTGGTGACCTTTGGGGTGACCTTTGGTAACCTTTGGGGTGACCTTTGGTGACCGTTGGTGACCTTTGGTGACCTTTGGTGACCTTTGGAGTGACCTTTGGTGACCCTTTGGGGTGACCTTCTGGTGCCCTTTGGTGACCTTTGGGGTGACCTTTGGTGACCTTTGGTGACCTTGGTGACCTTTGGAGTGACCTTTGGTGAACTTTGGGGTGACCTTTGGTGACCTTTGGTGACCTTTGGTGACCTTTGGTGACCTTTGGTGACCTTTGGGGTGACCTTTGTTACCTTTGGTGACCTTTGGGGTGACCTTTGGTGACCTTTGGGGTGACCTTTGGTGACCTTTGGGGTGACTTTGGTGACCTTTGGTGACCTTTGGGGTGACCTTTGGTGACCTTTGGGTGACCTTTGGTGACCTTTGGTGACCTTTGGGGTGACCTTTGGTGACCTTTGGGGTGTCCTTTGGTGACCTTTGGGTGACCTGTGGTGACCTTTGGTGACCTTTGGGTGACCTTTGGTGACCTTTGGTGACCTTTGGTGACCTTTGGTGACCTTTGGGGTGACCTTTGGTGACCTTTGGTGACCTTTGGGGTGACCTTTGGTGACCTTTGGGGTGACCTCTGGTGACCTTTGTTGTAACCTTTGGTGAAATTTGGGGTGACCTTTGGTGACCTTTGGTGACCTTTGGTGACCTTTGGTGACCTTTGGGGTGACCTTGGTGACCTTTGGGGTGACCTTTGGTGACCCTTTGGTGACCTTTGGTGACCTTTGGTGACCTTTGGGGTGACCTTTGGTGAAATTTGGGGTGACCTTTGGTGACCTTTGGTGACCTTTGGGGTGACCTTTGGTGACCTTTGTGACCTTGGTGACCTTTGGTGATCTTGGGGTGACCTTTGGTGACCTTTGGTGACCTTTGGTGACCTTTGGTGACCTTTGGTGACCTTTGGGGTGACCTTTGGTGACCTTTGGTGAGCTTTGGTGACCTTTGGTGACCTTTGGTGACCTTTGGTGACCTTTGGGGTGACCTTTGGTGACTTTTGGTGAGCTTTGGGGTGACCTTTGGTGACCTTTGAGGTGACCTTTGGTGATCTTTGGGGTGACCTTTGGTGACCTTTGGAGTGACCTTTGGTGACCTTTGGGGTGACCTTTGGTGACCTTTGGTGACCTTTGGTGACCTTTGGTGACCTTTGGGGTGACCTTTGGTGACCTTTGAGGTGACCTTTGGTGACCTTTGGGGTGACTTTGGTGACCTTTGGGGTGACCTTTGGTGACCTTTGGGGTGACCTTTGGTGACCTTTGGTGACCTTTGGTGACCTTTGGTGACCTTTGGGGTGACCTTTGGTTACCTTTGGTGACCTTTGGGGTGACCTTTGGTGACCTTTGGGGTGACCTTTGGTGACCTTTGGGGTGACCTTTGGTGACCTTTGGTGACCTTTGGTGACCTTTGGTGACCTTTGGGGTGACCTTTGGTGACCTTTGGGGTGACCTTTGGTGACCTTTGGTGACCTTTGGGGTGACCTTTGGTGACCTTTGGGGTGTCCTTTGGTGACCTTTGGGTGACCTTTGGTGACCTTTGGTGACCTTTGGGGTGACCTTTGGTGACCTTTGGTGACCTTTGGTGACCTTTGGTGACCTTTGGGGTGACCTTTAGTGACCTTGGTGACCTTTGGGGTGACCTTTGGTGACCTTTGGGGTGACCTCTGGTGACCTTTGGGGTGACCTTTGGTGAAATTTGGGGTGACCTTTGGTGACCTTTGGTGACCTTTGGTGACCTTTGGGGTGACCTTTGGTGACCTTTGGGTGACCTTTGGTGACCTTTGGGGTAACCTTTGGTGACCTTTGGTGACCTTTGGTGACCTTTGGGGTGACCTTGGTGACCTTTGGTGACTTTTGGGGTGACTTTTGGTGACCTTTGGGGTGACCTTTGGTGGACCTTTGGGGTGACCTTTGGTGACCTTTGGTGACCTTTGGGTGACCATTGGTGACCTTGGTGACCTTGGGGTGACCTTTGGTGACCTTTGGTGACCTTTGGTGTGACCTTTGGTGACCTGTGGGGTGACCTTTGGTGACCTTTGGGGTGACCTTTGGTGACCTTTGGTGACCTTTGGGGTGACCTTTGGTGAGCTTTGCTGACCTTTGGTGACCTTTGGGGTGACCTTTAGTAACCTTTGGGGTGACCTTTGGTGACGTTGGTGACCTTGGTGACCTTTGGTGACCTTTGGAGTGACCGTTGGTGACTTTTGGGTGACCTTTGGTGCCCTTTGGTGACCTTTGGGGTGACCTTTGGTGACCTTTGGTGACCTTTGGTGACCTTTGGTGACCTTTGGAGTGACCTTTGGTGAACTTTGGGGTGACCTTTGGTGACCTTTGGTGACCTTTGGTGACCTTTGGTGACCTTTGGTGACCTTTGGGGTGACCTTTGGTTACCTTTGGTGACCTTTGGGGTGACCTTTGGTGACCTTTGGGGTGACCTTTGGTGACCTTTGGGGTGACCTTTGGTGACCTTTGGTGACCTTTGGGGTGACCTTTGGTGACCTTTGGGTGACCTTTGGTGACCTTTGGTGACCTTTGGGGTGACCTTTGGTGACCTTTGGGTGTCCTTTGGTGACCTTTGGGTGACCTGTGGTGACCTTTGGTGACCTTTGGGGTGACCTTTGGTGACCTTTGGTGACCTTTGGTGACCTTTGGTGACCTTTGGGGTGACCTTTGGTGACCTTTGGTGACCTTTGGGGTGACCTTTGGTGACCTTTGGGGTGACCTCTGGTGACCTTTGGGGTAACCTTGGTGAAATATGGGGTGACCTTTGGTGACCTTTGGTGACCTTTGGTGACCTTTGGTGACCTTTGGGGTGACCTTTGGTGACCTTTGGGGTGACCTTTGGTGACCTTTGGTGACCTTTGGTGACCTTTGGGGACCTTTGGGGTGACCTTTGGTGAAATTTGGGGTGACCTTTGGTGACCTTTGGTGACCTTTGGGGTGACCTTTGGTGACCTTTGGGGTGACCTTTGGTGACCTTTGGGGTGACCTTTGGTGACCTTTGGTGACCTTTGGTGACCTTTGGTGACCTTTGGGGTGACCTTTGGTGACCTTTGGTGACTTTTGGGTGACTTTTGGTGACCTTTGGGGTGACCTTTGGTGACCTTTGGGGTGACCTTTGGTGACCTTTGTGACCTTTGGGGTGACCATTGGTGACCTTTGGTGACCTTTGGGGTGACCTTTGGTGACCTTTGGTGACCTTTGGTGTGACCTTTGGTGACCTGTGGGGTGACCTTTGGTGACCTTTGGGGTGACCTTTGGTGACCTTTGGTGACCTTTGGGGTGACCTTTGGTGACCTTTGGTGAGCTTTGCTGACCTTTGGTGACCTTTGGGGTGACCTTTGGTGACCTTTGGGGTGACCTTTGGTGACCTTTGGTGACCTTTGGTGACCTTTGGTGACCTTTGGAGTGACCTTTGTGACCTTTGGGTGACCTTTGTGACCTTTGGTGACCTTTGGGGTGACCTTTGGTGACCTTTGGTGACCTTTGGTGACCTTTGGTGACCTTTGGTGACCTTTGAGTGACCTTTGGTGAACTTTGGGGTGACCTTTGGTGACCTTTGGTGACCTTTGGGGTGACCCTTTGGTGACCTTTGGTGACCTTTGGTGACCTTTGGGGTGACCTTTGGTGACCTTTGGTGACCTTTGGGGTGACCTTTGGTGACCTTTCAGGTGACCTTTACTGACCTTTGGGGTGACCTTTGGTGACCTTTGGGGTGACCTTGGT
>CALNHX010010621.1:0-38661 GCA_940337035.1 Agriotes lineatus
GACATTATCCAATTTTTCTTCATGTTCAGCCATTTAGGTTTTTAAAATCTCTTTAAATCGGCCTAGACTTTAAATCAATCTGATTTTGATTAAATTGACTGAAATATTTTGAATTTCAATGTACAGGGTGTCCAACTTAAATGTACGCAGCTTTAAGCAGGTGAGTGTGCAACACATACACCATTCGCCATTGAAATGTAATGTGTGTTGCGTACTCACCTGCTTAAAGCTGCGTACATTTAAGTTGGGCACTCTGTATATAACGTCGTTTTACAAAAAAAAAATTAATTATTATTATATAAATATATCCTAAACGAGAAAGGAGCAAGGTGTGGTGCCGGCTGTACCCCACACTCAACGTGAATGATTTTTGATGTGAAATCGCTCAAAGTAGTAACTTGTAAACTATTCATATATGAAATAAGTCACCATGCACACCAGTTTCAGCAGGGCGCCGATTCAATACGTATTACTGAAATCGAGGCTCTCGTTGGTAAATATTTCTCTACATGATCGAGTAATGTTTCATTTGCAATGGATTCAAAAACATTTGCTAATATTAAACGCTTAGAGATTTACAACTAATTGACAACATCCACTGCAGGGGCAGAGAAAACTGATAGCGAAAGAAGTATTTCAATCTACAGCAGTCGTTTTATGTAAAGCTGCACTGCCACAAATAAAGCATTAAGAGTTGCCTCACAGGGTTGCTACTATACATAAACGTTTCTAAGGAGAGAACGAAAGAATTACAACTGTAACTGAAGCAATCTCAAGCAAGCCCAAAAGGAGCAATTAAGTTCGAAAGGATTTAAAAGAACTCGAGCACAGAATGCAGTGCTCCAAATCCAGGAATGAACGAGACGTTAATACGACTATCCGCAGGCATTTGGTAGCTGGCGTTATCACGTTATTAACGTTATCAACACGAAAGCAATTTAAAACTTAGTTAGCATATCCGGTGACGTTGCATGAAAACATAAGGAAAACACAACCGCTAAAGTTTAAAACTAGGATGCAGGCGCCTTCGCGTCTGATAATCAAAGACATTAGTGTACCCTTCGTCATCCATCAATCAAACGCAGGTGCTTGAAGGGTAGAAACTGGGTAAATAGAAAAGTAGGCACATATTTCTGTTAAAAATTTACGCATTTTGACTTACGCTCGTCGCACACCGAATCGCCAAAAGATGTCTCTACAAGTTAGAGTAAAGGTATGTGCTTTGATTTTGGAGTCGCGACGTGATGGCACTTTTCTGTACACATCCACCGGTCTTATTAAAATTATATTTCATGTACTATTAAATAGAACTATTCATGCTGAAAATTAAGAGCACCTTGATCCCTTGTTTCTTAGCTACAAACGTCAACAATGAAAAGTCATTTGATTTTGTGAACTGAACCAATACAAGAAAACGATCAGTGGCGTCCAGATTCATGATTTATATATTATTAATAAGTTTCATAATTTCATTCCCGTTCAATAACATTTCAGACTACGCTGTACCGATAGATTCAAGGCAAAACTTTTGACACACAAATTATTTTAATTATTTTAAATTCGCATGTCTCCATCTTACTGCATTTTAGCACGTTTTGAGTGGAAATCACGAGGTGTGCGGCTCTGCGCCTCTCCTAAACCCGAAGAACCTACCTAGGTTATGCACAAGGCTCCGGTTCAAGTACCGTGCCCAACCATTCTTTTTTTTTGAAACCCCTATCAAACTTGGCGCTGGTCTGTGACGTGCTCAATCCCTGTCTCGTCCTGGTGAACGCTTCGGAGCCGTTTACGTGACGAACATTCGCCTAACATTCCGGTTTACCCATTGGCGTTGGTTCATGTGACGTGTCTATCTTCCCCGTAGTTTCTCCCGAACACCCTGTATGGAATAACTCGAAACTCTCTGGGGGAAGTTACAAATCTGGGGCGTTGAATACTACCTGAATTATCCGACTTCTTGACCTCCCCCGTAGCAGTCCCGTATTTCGATGTAATAGACGAATCCATATAGCGGCCGCCGAAGCAAGCAAGTCCTAAATAGGCCGTTACGAAATTAAAGTAACATAATCCGGACAGAGGTGAACTCACATTCGAGATCCACGAATACTGAAGCACCTAATAACGATCAATTTGCTTCAATACGCTGCAACCATTTTTGACACCGTTAATCTTGCTTTTGTTCGCAGAATTAAAAAGATTAGCCATATTGGAAACGTTCGCAAAAGGTGGAATCCGACCAGCCACGCCATCTAGACGACACGAGCTGAAGTGGCCTGTCGCCGGTGCCAGAGGGGTTGCCGCTGTTAATATGTGTTTAGTCGTCCGATTAGTAGCATACTATGAACTTGTAACATATGAGAACTAATAGACTTTTATTTTCGAGTATTTTCTTTGGACGTATCAGCAGACCATGGCCCAGGCATAGAGCTATCTGAGGCCGAATGAAGCTGGGGAAAATATAAGAAGAGTTTCTCCCGTTGTAAAACCCAAGTAATTTCTTGCAATGGTATAAGAATCTGGTTTAGGAAAGATATTTGTAAAATTTTCAGAATGTTAGCTAGAATTTTAGAGCACCAATTCAAAAATATAAAATATTGCAGGTAAGAAATTTTTTTAATATTGAACCACTTAAGTTGATATCAACGTTAAAAGGTAGGGTATTCGATTATTTTCAGCGAGCATGATACGATATTTTTCTGCTAAACATGAAGACTATATTAAAGTAAGTAGATATACGGAAACTTAACTGATAACACTATTCACCTACTTGTATCCTTTACCATTTCAAGGTTAATCTTTTTCTGAACTTCACTTCGAGTAAATAAGTACGATAAATGTGGCTTCTGCAGATAACTCGATGTTGATTAGATATCAACACAAGTACCATTGTTATCTTAATTTTTATAGTTATTAGCCCATTCTCTGCCAGCTTCATAGCAAAAATACTCGTACATTTTTTCCCGAGTCAATTACGGATTCCCGATGTAACAAACCTCCGAAAGTTAACCCAATGCGTCTCGAAGAGATACACACTGAAAAGATATGTCCACACCTCTACCCAAATAGAAGTCAATCTGCTAAGTATAATTAAGATATATTGAAATTAAATACAAACAAATAAAGCAAGGAAGGAAATAGTACGGATTACACCTAAAATAAATAGCTATGGCTAAACGAAGAGGTGTTAAAAATAATATGAAACTAATACGAGCGATTGTTAAATCCTACATGCATTTACCATTCTAACAAATTAGAATAAATATAGGCGACATCCATTTATATTCAAGCAATATAAAGAATAAACCAGAATAACTGGGTCGTTTTAGACCTTTATTTCCTCGAACCTCGCTAGGTAACCCGATACTCGCGCGAAAAACTTTTAACCTCTAGAGGACTGTGGATTTTTTTAGAATTTAATTTTTGTTGGCAGTGATGAGCAAAGCTACTTAATAATATAACCTATACAATTTTAACAGATAAACTTTACTTTTACAGGATGTTTAATGCCGAGCACTAGGTGGTGCTGTGTAGGAAAAATGCAGCAAATCATTTTGAATAGCTGTAGTTCTTTTTGTTACTAACATTTTTATGTATTTAGCAAGAATGTTTGTATTTGCTGCAATGTCAATCCTGACATAACCTTAAACTGACAGACATAAAATGCCAATGTGACTTTTACTACCACGACTGCCAACAAAATTTTTTGACAAAATAATTGCACAGCCCTCTAGAGGTTAAAAGTTTTCGATCATAGTGTAGTTTTGTCTAGTGACTGAGTTTAGGCGTAGCAGGGTCAAATACCGTTTTATGGATTAATTTGAAATTTGTTAAAGAAACTAGAAAGTGAACTACATCAGTGTATGTTATTGTTTTTGAAATGTAATTGATGATTAATTTATCTTATGTTTAAAAAAATGTTTTGTGAAAAATACTGAATATAGTTTATAACTCTACATGGTTTGCGTAGGATACTATCCATGTACATATTTATTTACGATGTAGTAATTTAAGGTTTTTCTGTTTTTATTTTTTAACAATAAGGTCTATGCATACGCAGCCCCAGTTACCTTAGACACCGACTGCTATTGCCATGTGCTTACAGTCCTAGTAGAATGTTACTGAAAAATAATTGTTAGTCGATCATGGTCTACCTAATGACTCCTCCGTAAATATTAAGTGAAATCTGGACGTCCGTTATTATCGACTATAAGAAATATTAGCACAGGTATCCGGTATTTGTTGCACTGAAACCACGAACGAAAATTCTTCTGCCTACTGTCATCAAAATATGAAATTGTATATATTTTTCGGAAGCCTGAAATTGCAAAACAATTTCACTCTACGGAATAATACAGCACAATGCTCCAAGACAACCAGAAATACAACTGTTTCGCCTGCAAATTGCAGAACTTATATCACCACCCACGCTCCGAAATATGTGGCAGTAATTGCTAAACTGTAAATACGAAGCCAGAGGCGTTGCGAGAACGCACCTGAGTATGTATGGATTTGTGCGGGAGCCGCCCCAGTTATGAATAATATTTTTCAGACGGAAATTCCTAATTTGCGATTTGACCTAGGAAATGTTTTATAGGATTAATTTGCCTAATAGGGCAATTTACTTAAATATTCAATATGTTTCCTCGTAAACTGATTCCATTGTAAATTGCCCCATAAATATATAGATAAATCAGAATGAGCTATGGAAGAAATTAAGCTTGACATCTCAGATCTTTACTGCAGCCGCGCGATTCTATCTGGACGTACCAGCGAAACTCCTCCAAGAAATTCTTCGATCTCTAGGAGATAGTTTGATTCCGCGAAAAGGAACCTTAATTCCTTAATACTCGGGCATCCATGAATATTCAGTCCATTAGCCTTTCCCAAAGTGGGTAGACGCCAACTGCCGCGCCCTTCGTCGGGTCGCTAATTTTGTCTTGGCTATATTTTTTCTGACTGATTTGCATAAAGGGATCGATTTAGTTACCAATTTCCTGCTTGATTTATGTCAAAATATTGCGGCGAACAATGCCACGCTTTGGTTTGTAAAACGACGCCGACGCTCAAATCAAAGCTGAAACAGTATTTGGTTATCTCGATCATGGCTGTATTGCCACACAGTTTTTTGTTTGCAAGAAACGTCAACTAAATGCTAAATAAAGCTGCCGCAATGCCGAACGAATTATGAAAGAATTCGAGGGGCGAAATAGAACGTAAAGAAGGTCTCGTAATTCCTGCAGGCGCTGCGATTCAGTCGAACAGTCGATCAAAGTGTAAGCTAAATATCAAAGGAAGCATAAAAACGCCAATTATTTCTGTCTCGTTGCAAATTTCTCCGCTCAAGGTCGTGTACTTTGTCGTTACAACCAAGCGCACAGGCACCATAGCGATAAAATCAACACGTACTGAAAACAAAGCCCCGCAGACTTTTAAGTCAATTACTTGACAGGAAAATTTCCTTCACAATGAAATAAGCTGACGGTTGGTGCTTTAACTCTTAAGAATTGAGGTGAATCTGCATATCTGATTCCCAGAGCTATTTGTCACAAGTAGAATTGTGTAGGTGTCGGAACTTGAAATGTAGCTGTGGAAGAAGAAAGAGTTGGCAATATCCGCAGCTTGGAGACTCCATTTAAATGGAAATGATGGCCTACATCCGCCATCATTTACATCCTGTTATATCATTTTGACTACGTGTATATAGAGTTATTGATTACGCACGATGCAAGAAGAAACGAACAAGACCCCACTTTCAACCTATGAAGTAAAGTAAAAGCTAAACTGCAATTGTCTACCAATTTTCTAGCAACATAATTTCTTGTTAATTTAGAATGTTGTCATTCAACAAGAAGACATGCAAAGATTAAATTTACTACAGGCAAAAAAAGGAAATTCACGAAACTTTACTGCTCTTTTAATTTGTTGTTGCTTGCCTTCTTTTGCAACTAGTTTTGTTAGATTTATGTTTCATTCCTCTAGCATCGTATGTTCATGTCCCTAGCTCAGAATACTATTAATATAATATTAGAACGCAAAGCCTGCGCACATTCCAGATGCTCCGAGTAACAAAATTAAAACGAATTCCATATTACTGTAAAATGATGATACGTTCAAAATAGACCACGCACCATTTAAAATTGCATTTTAATGAACATTTGACTTTAAAATAAATAGCATGTGAAAATATAATATCCTATGCTCTGAAAACTTTTTTATTGTTTTCTGGGACTTATAACTAATTAGTTAGTATTAATTTATTATATATGCTGGAAAAATAATCATAAATTACGTTTCTCAAGCCATTATGACTCCTCCAATAGGCGTATTTCGGAACAAAAAAACTTACAGAAGTTGCAATTTACCAACCTTCGTTAATACATTGAAAATGAATTTTTGCTAATTTTTAAGTCTGGCACAAAATTTTCAAAATCTGAAAAAATTACAAGAGATAGAAATAAAAAAAAAATTAATTGTCACATCCATATTATTATTTTTTATTATACGCCACGCGAAACGTTACTGCGAAGTTCTACTGCATAGCAGATCATTAATAAATAATACTTACTACAGTTTTGAACCTTTTCAGTATCTTGTACACTTTAATATTAATTTGAAATTAGTTAAAGATGTTGAATTCGATATTAATTTTTTTTTGTATATAACTTTAGAAGATGTATTGCTTATATTAGTCACTTTTATTACAGTTATTAGCTGTTTTAAAACAGATCTGAGAATTACATGTCTTCCTATCGGCGGCTTTAATAGCAAATATAAGAACTGAAGCGTAGATGCCTTTAATAGGAGGAATGGGGCAGTGTAAAAAAGGATTTAGATGTGATTAAACCTTTCAGTTGTTTAATCGATATGTATCTTTAGTTTGGTGTTAATTTTTCAATGAATATATTTTAAATGGAATTTTTGTATGGCGAGATTTTACATTGTATAAACTAAGTAACTTTGCATTTTCCGTATATATACATATGTATCGTATTTATATTTTTAAAGTCCCCATGAATATTTGCTATTACAATCGCCCATTAAGTTTTAGCAAAAACAGCTGACGCTAACATCCCAACCCTGCCAGTGGCCACTATCATGTGCAGCTCGGCAATGACCTTAACCAACGTAATATTATTTATGTTAGAATAAAATGCAGTCCGACACTCTATTTACTATTTACTTGCAAATTTACAATTTCACAAAGGGTCAAAAGAAAAAAATTGCAAATTTCCTTATTTAAAAACCCTCACAATCGCATCACCGATTCTCATAAAAAATAGAATCGAACGGTGGAAAATCTCCAAACAACCAATTTCACATAACTATTGATTTTTAGGTTTTTCAATTCTAACGTTTTCCCCATTTTGTATCCCCCAAATCTAACTAGGCCGCAAAACTCCCACATCCCGAATATCGACCCGTAGAAAGCCTCCAAACAGCGAATTTCACACAAATACTGACTTTAAAGTTTTTCTGGTAATTATAACGTTTTCCCCATTTTGCAACCTCCAAATCCATCTCGGTCGCAAAATTCCCACAATCCGAATTCTCTTAAAAAATACAATTGGCCAGTAGAAAGTCTCCAAACAGCGAATTCACACAAATATTAGTTTTAAGGCTTTTCTGATAATTATAAGATTTTCCCCATTTTGCAACCTCCAAATCCACCTGGGCCGCAAAATTTCCACATCCCGAATTCCCTTAAAAGATAAAATCGACCAGTAGAAAATCTTCAAACAGCGAATTTCACACAAATTTTAATTTTAAGGTTTTTCTTATAATTATAACGTTTTCCTTATTTTGCAACACCCAAATCCGCCTCAGCCACAAAATTCTCACATCCCGAATTCTCTTAAAAAATACAATCGACCAGGAAAAAATCTCCAAACGGCGAATTTCACAAAACTGTTTTATTTAAGGTTCTTCTGATAACTATACCGTTTTCCCCATTTTGCAACCACCAATGCAGCTGGACCTCAAAATTCCCACATTTTGAATTCTCTTAAAAAATACAATTGACCAGAAGAAAATCTTCAAATAGGGAATTTCCCACAAATATTGACTTTAAGGTTTTTCCGATAATTACACGTTTTTTCCCATCGACCAGCAGAAAATCTCCAAACAGTGAATTTCACACAAATATTCATATTAAAGTTTTTCTGATAATAATTATAACGTTTTCCCCATTTTGCAACCCCCAAAACCATCTGGACCCCAAAATTCCCACATTCCGAACTCTCTTAAAACATAAAAACATTAGTAGAAGGTCTCCAAATAGAGCATTTCATGCAAATATTAATTTAAAGTTTTTCTGAAAATTATAACGTTTTCCCCATTCTGCAACCCCCAAATTCACCTGGCCCGCCCAATTTCCCACTTCCCAAATTCTCTTAACAAATACATTCGACCAGTAGAAAGTCTCCAAACAGCGCATTTTACGCAAATAATAATTTCACAATTTTTCTGATAATTATAACGGTTTCCACATTTTGCAACCCCTAAATCAACCTGAGCAGCAAAATTCTTAAAAACCCACAGATTCATCCACACACTACCAATAACAAATTTCGACAAGTTTTTTTCTACCTGTTTATGCGAACATCCAATTTGCTACGAATGCACCTCAGCTTTCTACCCTTGTAACTTCGCCCTCGTGCATCAAAGACGCCAAAATCCAGCACGTACGACGAGCGTTGATTCATCCTCTTTCCAACTAGCTTCAAATCACACTTGGATCTTAAAAGTATGCGATGTAACAGCACCGAACGCTTTCGTGTCAAAAAAATTGTTTTAACCCCCGTATTTTACATTTTCACAATCTCTCCAGAAAGTTGACCCTTAACGAGATTTTCAAAATGACACCAACAACATTCACCTGCAATACGTACAACTTGCAAAAATTCGCGAAAACTGCGCATTTTTCAAGCTTCACACAAATCGCTGGAAGAGCCCCGCCCTAGCATCACATCTTCAATTCGCTAAACATTTTCAATTTTAAAACATTTAATAAAGATATAATGGCAAACATACCTGCGAAGTTCTACTGCATAGCAGATCATTACGTTCTACAATGTTGAACCTTCTCAGCATCTTGTGCAAGTTGTTTTGAAGAATTTCTAAGAATTAACTGCCATTGGCTCGGCGGCTCCACATGTTATTGTTTATAGTTTATTTTGTTGACTCCTGAAACGTGCTTTAATACCATATATAACTGGAGTAAAGACTTACCGCTTTTATTAGAAGAAACTGGGCAGTATAAAATCGGGATTACATACGAATAGATCTTGATGGAGTTTAGCCGATATGTATCTTTAGTTTTGGGTTAATTGTTCAATAATACATTTTAAAAGAATTTGTTGATTGGGGTGCTTTTACAGTGTCTGAACTAAATAACTTTGCATTTTCCGTACATATACATATGCATCTGCATTATTCTTTTCCCCACCAATTTTTTCTTTTACATTCTCTTACAATCTCTTGTTAAGTTTTAGTACAAACAGCTGACACTACATTCCAACCCTGTCAGTGGCCATCTACGACTGTACTAACAAGTTTAGCGCGGCAATGACATCCCCACAAAATATTATTCATGTTAGAAAAAAATACAATTCGACATTCCATTAGCATCACACCATTTAATATATAATTGCAAAGTTATAATTTCAAAAAGGGTCAGAATTAAACAAAATATCACATATTTCTTATTTAACGATTGAGATAATAAGGCAAAACATTTCATCTCCCAATCACAGCTCACAACCCCGAATTCTCTTTTCTCTTAAAAAATACAATTGGAATGTCTCCAAAAAGCGAATTTCACACAAATACTGAATTTAAGGTTTTTATGCTAATTATAAGGTTTTCCCCATTTTGCAACCCCCAAATCCACCTGCGTTGCAAAAGCCCCACATTCCGCATTCTCCTAAAAAATACAATCGACCGGTAGAACGTCTCCAAACAGCGAATGCCACACAAATATTAATTTTAAGGTTTTTTTTGATAATTATAACATTTTCCCCATTTCCAACCCCCAAATCCACCTGGATTGCAAAAGCCCCATATCCAGCATTCTCCTATAAAATACAATCGACCAGTTGAACGCCTCCAAACAGCGAATGTCACACAAATATTAGTTTTAAGGCTTTTCTGATAATTATAACGTTTTTCCTATTTTGCAATCCCCAAATCCATCTGGGTTGCAAAATCCCCACATCCCGCATTCTCCTAAAAAATACAATCGACCAGTATAACGTCTCCAAACAGCGAATGAGACACAAATATTAATTTTAAGGTAGGTATATCTGATAATTATAACGGTTTTCCCCATTTTGCAACCCCCAAATCCACCTGAGCCGCAAAAGTTTTAAAACCCCACAGATTCATCCACATACTGCCTAAAACAAAATTCGACATTTATTTCTTTCAGCCTATTTATGCGAACATCCAATTTACTACAAACGCACCTCAGCTTCATACCCCTGTAATTTCGCCCCCGTGCATCGCAGACCCCAAAAACCAGTCAGTACGATGAGCGCTGGTTCATCCTCTTTCCAACTAGCCCAAATCACATTTTGATCTTTAAAAAATATGCGATGCAACAGCACCGAACGCTTTCGTGTCAAAAAAATCGTTTTAACTCTCTCCAGAAAGTTTGCCCTTTACGAGAGCTTCAAAATGATACCAACAACATTCACCTGCAGCATGTACAACTTGTACAAATTCTTAAAAACTGTGCATTTCCAAGCGTCACACAAATCGCTAAAAGAGCACCGTACTAGCGTCACATCTCCAATTCGTAAAAAATTTTCAATGTTAAAAGATTGTAGTCATTTGAACTATTAAATATAATTTTTAAGTAGTTTCCATTTGACTATAGGGTGACCGGAACTGCAAATATGTTACCTTAAACTTATACTTACTTCAAGGTATCAAAGAGAACCGCAGCCCGGATTTAAAGTTCTTGCAGGGTAATGCCTTTTACCAACTGCCTTCTCAAAATTCCCGTTACCACTTGATGGTTCCATATAGAACTTGCACTTCCATAACTTTAACCTCACACTCCTACTGTAAGGACATTTTTTAGTTGTTAGAAAATTACCCCTATTTAGCATTATTTTCTCGATTCCGATCGGCAAAATTCCAAGTAGCAGTAAGTTATCTGGTACCTTTCCATGCCCAGACCTTATCCATGGGCTTGGCATAAAGAGCCGATGAAGACATGGTTGCCTGACATCAGTCTCCCCAAAACTGATACTACTGCTGCTACTACTACTTCTCGGTTCCGAATTACGTTTACGCATGTATTTAGTCGTCCTCCTGCAATCAACGGGTTTAAACGGACTTATTCTGTGTTGTCGCAGTGTCGGGTCCATTGACGGTGCGCACGTCGTTCTTCTCGGCCTGTCTGGAGACGTGAATTCTTGTACATATTTGAGCCAGAATAGAGATAGTTGCCATGCGTTCGAGAGAGCAAGTTGGAGGTTTTGCTCTCACCACTTTTCAATGCGGCTGTCTTTGCGCATTTTTCAAGACAGATTGGACCCGGTGTTACAAGAAGCAAGAGGTGTCTTTAAAGTGGTCATACGCCACGCACCCTTCGGGGTCAAGGATTTGCAGTTGTTTGTTTGTGCTAATTAACTCCTAACGGTCGTTCCTTCAATGTGTGTGTACGTACCGCATGTTTTGATCTCGTTTTACGAACGCCGCGTCGTTGTAGAAACGTCGCGGCAACTATCAGAACTACTTCAAACTAGTTACAATCTTAAAACCGCATTTCAGTAGCGTGAATAGGTCGCCGCTACCATCGCTAGCCACCTTAAAGTTCTAAAAACTTTAAAGTCGTCTCAAAGCTAAGTACGACGTTTCCAACACCGGAAGCTATCTAAATGTCATATACAGCAAGAAAGTAACCGCTAATAGTTAAAACTGCGTGAAAGCAACTGTCTATTTGTCAAGTAAAGTTATTTAAACATGTCAAACTTTAGTGGCGGTTAGGTAATAGTTACGCATTTGAGGTTCCACCCTCAGTTATGGGTACTTTGGTGTTAGTGGACGTATTAAGGTATGGTAGAAATCTTATGTCCGTAGACAGATAGTTCATTACATATTTAAGCCTTAGGTTAATGGGTTTGAATTAGCAAACCTTAAAATGTTTTTACTAGAACCATATTTTTTCAACATGACTCAGAGCAGGCCATGACTACACATGTCTGTAAGAGTGTAGATAGAAAATTAGTTACAAACCAGGTTCTGATGTTCGTTACAAATGAAGTTAGGAAGGTAATTTAAAGGTAGAGTTTTCCCTTATTAAAAAAAAATTCATGAAACTTACGAAAGCAACAAAGAGTCGCTTCCTTGGTTTTTTTGTTGGCTTTATTTGGCATTTTGAAGATAAGAGTATATTTTACGAAATATTGTAATAACAATTGCAGTGTTTAAAGAGTTGTCAAAAGAGATGTTAGTGACTTCTTTAAGGTTATGTTAGTACACTAAAAATCTGTAAAAGGCTTTACCCAGAACTTCGCTCGTCGACATTGTGACACTGAATAATTTTAAAAATCAAATTAATTTAGGAGTAAAAATATCTTCACGTTTCTAATAAATTAAATAGATTTTCAAATAAAAAAACGATACCGGTGGTAGAATTCGAACGGCAGGCGGTATATTGGTGACATAATATTCTATCTTGAGTTACTCAGAATTAGGGGCAGATGGGACAACCGAGAAATCAGGAAATTTCCAGATGGGCACGGTCCCAGCGGTCCGCTTTCTGCAAGCAAAAGCAATTGCCAAGGCGACATTGTTCTGGGCTAGTTTATTCTTTTATGAGGATACTTTCATAAAGACAACAAGTGGGTGTTGTGACACTAAATAGTTTTAAAAATCGAAGGAAACTGGGTAAAAATATCTTGACGTTTCTAATTCAATTCAATTTTTAAATTAAAAAAAAATATTATCCTTAATGAGATTCGAACTAGTGCCTGCGAACGAGCCCGAACATTGGATTCTTCTGTTCACCGGTGAACGACCGTTGCGCTGACTGCGCCACGCCCGCCCTGGAAATTCTTGCGATCCAGGTCTATCTAACGTAAGGCACTTATTCGTTATGGTGAATTTGTTAATTCCCATTTTTGGCAAGGATAAAGCGCCAGCACTATGTACAAATTAGTGGTTTTTTGTATTCCTCAGTTCAAGCAAAAATAAACAAAATTTTATTTTGTTAAGGTGTTCACCCTGTATATATTTGTATGAAATTGTACCGGTTACATGCGAGGTAGATATATAATATGTATGCAAAATATCGTCTTCCTCCGAGAAATAGTTTTTGAGTTATACTGCCAACAGACGGACAGGCAGACGGAATTGAGAAAACCTGTTTTTCGTCATCTAGTGACCCTGAAACGTGAAGATGTGGAGAAATCTCGGAAGGTGATTTTTTCGCGATTACAATACTTCTTTCGCCTTTCAGACGAGGGAAGTAAAAATAGGTTATTTCGCATACTAGGATGCAAAATATTGATGTTATTTATTGGAAGTTTGAGAAAAAATATTGTTTTTATTTCGTTGGCGACTTAAGTGTTCTTTGCATATTCCAATGATTTTTTTGCCTCGCCCTGACGGTCTCCACTATTTCTAATACATTTAATATTAGATTGCAAATTGCGTTTTTTATTGCACGTCCCCAGGGTAGGATACAATAAACACGTTAATCGTTAATTTATTATGTAATAAATACATAAACAGTTACTTATTACACTACTGCTTCAAAATTTACTTTTGAATATATCGCATTGAAAATTTGGAGAATCTGGAGATTCTCAAAGGTGTTTGACTTGCACATAAAGATGCCATTTCTTTTTAGAAATACTGGTCATCCAATATTTTCATATCAAACTGACTATACTAATAAAAACACTTTGGTGCTGATTATTGATACCTCTAAAAATAACTAACATAAACTTACTGTTTGTATTTGAAAATTTAGTTTCACCAATTCTAACAATGCATCAGTACTACTTAAAGTAGCTGAACTACACTCTTGGAAAAAGTGTTCGAGTTAGAAAACAATTTAAGTTATAAAGAGGTCGACTTAAACATTTGATTGTAAAATTATTACCGTTAGAACGTGGGGTAGTTTAGTGCAAAACTTTTAGTAAATGACAGCAAATCTTGAAAAATATTCTTAAATTTAATTAGAAATGTACTTGGCTCTACAATTAGTAATTACAAAAATCGATGGGTGTTTACTAGGTGTACTGGGTTCTTTAACTTCCTCTGCTGCGGAATAAAAATGCCAATATACGTAAATGTAATTTAATTAATATTTGCATAAAAGATTGTTTAGAATTGGCGACTGATTAGTTAAACTGCATATTTTGCTTCAGAGGTATTAAACTTTCATCCTGTTTAAATGCCACCAACATATTTATATCCGGAGAAATCCCGTATCCTGCAGCATTAATTTAATATTTACAATACAAGTTTGATATGGTAACGTCACTCGCCCCAAGTTACGAAAACAGTTAATATTCAAACACGATTATATTCCGACATGACGTATTAGAAGGCAATTACTGACTAATAGTTTCTGATAGCGTAGCAGATTCACACCCATCAACAAAGGTGTCAGGTAATAAATTTCAGACAAGGCATTAGTGGTGTTGCGTATTTTATGCCTCGGCAATCGTAAATTGAATTGTTTCGTTGTTCGTTTTAGCGGGATATTCAGGAGATAAATAAATGCATTTCTAAGAAGACACCGCCGCTTCCCACTGTTAGTCCGTGCAAAACCATAAATTTCCTATACTAAGTCATTTAAAATTCTATCCCAGTAATGGTAGGAGATACTTGCTGGAAATTATAGACTACTCGGTAAATAGCGCAATTAACGCTAAGATAACGACGAACTAAATATAAACTAGTTGGAGGGTTTCCATTTGCTGATTTAGAACGGTTTGGCAAGAGTTGCTTGAGAAGCGCGAGTGGTAAATCACATTTGGTTCGACGTTCGACAAGGATTTAAGGGTGATAACGTTCCCAGGGTCGTTACTTCAACACCATAGGGGCGGTCCGAGCGGTAAGAGAAGATAACTAGCATTATGTGACACTAGAAACGTTTCTTTTTGCTATATAACTAACCTACTTTGCTCTTATCGGCCGCCACTGGCCCCACGTATTGCACAAGCTCCACACGAATGGAAATAACAATATCCTCAATATCCCTTTTCCATATTCGGCACGTAGCTTAGTTGTGGAACGTTCCAGGATCTAAGTTGTTTCTATTTCCATTCAAAAACAATAGTTTATAATAATTTGCTTGTGACAGCTTTAATAGAACAAAAAATTTTATGTCGACGGACAAGTATAAATTACTGAGTAAGTATTGTTGTCTGCTGCAGTGGCGTAACAAGACGGTTTGGCGCCGGTGTGCAAGAATAAATGATAGCCGCTGACAAGAAGTTTCAGGAAAAAAAGGGGGGGGGGGTAATTTTTGGTCATGCAACACTTTAAATTTAAAAGAAAATTAATAAGCTCTTTTCTTAACATGAAAGGTTACTTACTGCAAAATAACACATATTTAGATGTTTCAATCTTTTATTAAATATAACATAATAATAATAATAATAATAATAATCCCATTATTCCCTATTGGGACATAGAGTATTCGTATATTCTCTCCAGTTGTCATTTTCCTTTGCTCTTTGGCTCAGTTGTGCTATAGTCTTTCCTGTCTCTTGTTTTACAGTTCTCCTCCACGGTTTTCGCGGGCGTCCTCTGTTTCTGAAACTCTAAGTTTCCAATCAAAACTTTTCTGAAAATTTCAGTTTTATGTTTTCGCAAAGTATTAGCGGAGTTGCTTAATTCGAATTTTCTTAAGAATCGTTCCGATTGTGATACTAACCTGAAATTGGGGGAGTTTGGACAGTTTTCTGAGACGAACAAAATGGGATATAGTGCCACTCAAAAAAAAAAGTTGGTTCGGTCGTTATAACCTTAAAATCGTCAGAAATCGACATTATCTCGAAAACGGCGAATTGTATTAATATTTTTGTTATTACACAAATTAAAGTAAACAAAATTTTCTACAAAAATCGTGTAATGAGTTTTTTTGTGACTCCATTAAAGTTAAAATGTTCAGTCACTGTCGGTTTCACAGCAGTCTCCATCACATAAACACAGTACCGTACATTTTAGCTCTGCACGAGCGGATGAACATTTTTCACTACATATAACTCGACATATACAAGAAACCAGCCCCTGACACGCTGAAGTATCTTCTGGAGATGTGGTGCAAAGAGGCTGGTAAACTCCATATTCCAGTTGTCACCCCCAAGATTCATGATGTGGATGATTTGGGTCAGAGCCGGATTAAAGGGGGGGCTAAGGGGGCTGCAGCCCCGGGCCACCGAATTTCGGGGGCCTCGAAAAGATTCGAAGGTTAAAATATCGTGCGGTTTCTAATAATTTAGATCCCTTTGTACCCGTTGAGTAAATGGGAATGGGGCCTCTAAAAAAAATTAGCCCTGGGCCTCACATATCCTTACTCCGGCTCTGATTTGGGTTTGAAATCAAACGTTGTCCCCACATTTTATGGGGACAATGTTTGATTTCCCTGGAATACTGCACGCTTTGCGTGCTGAACAAGAGATTCTTTTGTCGGCGGTAGTGATTGAAGTGATCTTTGAATATGTATAGTTTGGAGGAATAAAAGTATGGCTACAGAGAGCAAAGTAAAGATATACAAGTCCTGTGTTAGGCCCGTGTTAGCATATAGCATCGAAACAAGGGCAGATACGCGAAACAAAAGAACAAATTAAATGAAAGTCCTAAGATGTATAACTGGAAGAACACTAATGGACCGAGTGCACAATCAGCAAATGAGAGAAAAATGTGGCGTTGAAGATATAGTACGATGGGGTAGAACAAGAAGGCGAAAGTGGGTTGAACACATCCAAAGAATGGAAGAACACAGGATTGCCAAAATTTGTAAAAACAACACCCCACAGAACACGCCTAAGAGGTAGACCACCAAAAAGGTGGAAAGACTCCTGGACCTCTACATCACAAGAAGCGGCTTAAACTTGAAGTAGAACTGGACAAAATCCTATTAAGAAGAATAAGTAAGTAAGTAATGTTTCCGTGTCTCAACTATATCACATGTAGTGCTTGATTTGTCATACAATAGTATCACGAAACGTTCAATAATCCGCAACGCATCGGGTTCCACTTCACGTTTCGTATTTATTTGTAGTAAAGCTTCGGTTCGGTTGTCGAAACTATTCAAAATTCCCCAAGCTGTTCGTTTGCCTTTGCCAAGAAATGACGAAGTAGTGTCACATTCTGTTAGAGCGTGAAACAGTGGCAACAAAAGTGATTTCCTGGGACCAATTCCTTTAGCAATTTCATGTGTATGGGGCAAATAAGCCTAAAAATTTATACGGGTGTCGTTATTGCGCTTTTTTGCGACCTTGATTGCGAGAATGGCATTTATTTTTAAGTCTAAGACGAATGACATGACATAAAATTAAAACTCTATAGTGGTGAAACGGGGTTTCAGAGACAAATTATTTTTGGGGGGCCGTTTGCCGGCCAGATAGTAGATATATAAATATGTAGGTAGGCATAGCACTTTAATTAAACTCTCTTTTGCGACAATTTGCTAAAGCTAACGTATCTATCAGTGAATTAAAACCAAGAGTACTGCCTCTTACTTTCCCGATACTCAGTAATGCAAAACTCTTTAGGCGTATTTGGCCCCTCTTACTTAGAAAAAAGTTTTTAATAATTTTTAATTTAGAAAAAGATCTCTCAGTGGAGGCTGTAGTGACGGGATGTAAAAAGTAGGATATAAGATGTATACAAATATGGAAAGCTAGCCAATCATGTGTGATTAGACAGACATTTTTCTCCCACTTCCTTCACTGATAAGCAATATTTAATACCTACTGGTTGTGTACGAAGATCGAAATTGTACAATTTGCTTTAGTAAGCCGTCATCGAGATCAGTTTTATACGTAGTTTGAAGTAATTTGGCACTCTCTATGACCTCTGCATCTGAGGAAATCGTCAGAAATTTGCGGTTTAAAACTTTGAATTTATAGTATGTTACTATGCACTATGCACTATGCAATCTAAGAATCACAACACACACTAGAGCTGGAACTTCTAATCTACTCAAAAGGAGAAAAGACTGCGCACTCAAAAGAGCCCAGTGGCGCTCACGTATCATAGTCTGTTGCCGCATTGAATCTCTATTCTAGGAAAACTTTTATTTTCACAAAAAACTCCGCTACCGCGGCGCCTATATACATTCGGCGCGGAGGTTCTTTGCACCCCCTGCACATATGATAGTTACGCCACTGGTCTGCTGGTATTAAACTAAAAAAAGAGAATTTTTGCACAACAAGAGATTAGTTTTACATGGATGGCTTTAACAAACTGAACAAACATAAAAAATTATACCCTTTAATCTGTTCGACCCTTTAACGTTTTAAGAGGCTGTATGTTGCTAAGATTTAATTTCAATTAACTTTAAAACCACTTACACCCTGAACAATAAATTACGTTTACGAAATTCATTCGTTGCTGCTTCGAAAATATTGCAATGTCACACCTTCGATATCAAGCAATTAATTAATCAAATTTTCATAATAGTCCAACAGCCAGCAACTGATTTCTTACAGCATTTTTATCAAGCGTGTAACTGTTATGGAAGGTCCCTTTGAATATACTGAGAAGGAAACCCCAAGTCTGGCAAGCCTGCGCTGGTGGTTTTAGCCACCTTGTGTCATTGAAGGGTGGAACAAAAATAATTTGTCAAAACTGACACAAAACCTATGAATAATATGTTGGTAACACTGTAAGTCTATGGCAAATTCGAGGTTAGCAGGTTAGGTTTTGCGTCAGTCTGTGTCAAAAATGACGCAAAACCTAACCTGACAACCTCGAATTTCACATAGACTTACAGTGCCATCAATATATTATTCATACGTTGGAATTTCCACAGCCCGCTGAGGATCACTTTTTTATTACTCGATATTTTACTGTAAATGGTTAAGTTTATTATGCAACTTTATGCGAATCTGGGGTAAACTTACCACCCTCGAAAGCATCTGTCAATTTTTTTACTTACATAAGATATGATGACCTTTAACATAGCAAAGCGCCGGACTTGTTATTATACTTTTTTCTTATTAGTTTTCCCATCCTTCAAGGACGCAAGGGGGCGAAAACCACCACCGCAGGCTTGCCAGACTTCGGATTTCCCAATTTCTATTTCACCTAAGAAATAAGATCGGCTTAATGCGATAGTATGTACATACGAGGTGGAGTAAAAATGTCTGTACCATTTATTGGACACTGTTACCAGAAGGCTAAAGGTCCATCTCCCTTCAAGAAAGCTGCTGACAAACAGGAGAAAATCGGAGTAACGCAATGACGGGGGTTTCTTACGCCAATGTGTTAGGTGAAAACGAGCAGGCGAAATGTACTAAGAACAAATTCATTAGTTCTGGGTAGGTTAATATGAATCAGTGAACAGAACAAAGCAACAAAGGGAAATTCGCGTCGCCAAATACACGGCGAACGAAACAAAGAACTCAAACATCTGTTCACCAGCAAATCGCCTCGATCCTACAAAAATTTTAAGAAAACCGTTACCCCCATAAAACAATAAATCGCGGCACGCGAACTCAAAGAAGCACCAATTCGCAAGTATAAACCGCTGCAATAAAAGGTCCACCGTTCGCCGAACCTCAATAACGGAAGCCGACCAAACGGCGCCGCAGCGAAAATTAATAAACCAAGTTCGATCACTAAAACGCTCTTAAATCAGAGTGCGCCAAATCCAAAACCCCACATAAGGGTACCTGCTGATAGGAAAAATCAACCGCCACCTAATAAAACAAACACCAGGGCGCTAGCACATATACAGGTGGAGTAAAAGCAATTTTTCCATCAGACAGCAAATACATGCGGCCCGAGCGCGCCCGAGAGAGCGGCCGAAAATTCAGCGGCCCAGCAGAAACGCATCTTTGTAACGGAGAAATCAGGGCCACGACAAAATACAGCGGGCAAGGATACAATATTACAAATTAAAGTATAATCAACGGAAGAAAGCATCCCAGAAAAGCGTAATTGGTCTCAAAAGTCTTATAAAAATAGCGCGCAACCGATCGAAGCATAATAAACTTTTGAACATACGCCATAAGAGTAATGCTTAATTAAGCTTTACGCGGAACACGGAATTAAAAATTCCAAGTTGAGCTAATTTTTACTCAAAACATAGCAAATTGGGTGTCGTTAGAATCGCCATTTCAACAACTTTTGATTGCGACTCAAATCAAGTCGATATTTGATCACGCCGCTCAATTAAACGCTATAAATCCGAAATATATCGAAATCGGGCAAAACATCCCTTCTACTTCGACCAATGAGCGTCGAGGTCGCGTTTGACAAAGGACTGGCTCCTTTAAATAGTCAGACGCTAGCAGTAAGAAATCACTCTGCCTCGGCGGGTCAATCCAGCAGCACTCAGCCAAGGAGAGTCCACCAGCAGCCACTTCAGCTTCCAGGATCAACAGCCGTTTCACTGGACTTAGCTGTCTGCGGTCTTCGTGGGACTTGGAGTTCGAGCCACTTTAGCTTCCAGGACCAGCTAGCAGCTCCCGCCTCTCCAGAGCCTATCACCCTCGGGGACTTAGAGCCAATCCTACGCATTGGACTCTGCCGCCTGCCGTCTTTGGAAAGCCACTTTCGCCAACCGCCGCCTCCGCCAAGGAGATCCGCACTGCCGCCGACGTTGCCGCCGCCGCTGCTCACAGCCCGCCGCCCCGTCGCCAGTCGCCACCGCCGCCGCTGCAACCGCAGAAGGAAGCCGCCAACCGCCGCCTCCGCCGAGGAGATCAGCACTGCCGCCGACGTTGCCGCCGCCGCTGCTCACAGCCCGCCGCCCCGTCGCCAGTCGCCACCGCCGCCGCTGCAACCGCAGAAGGAAGCCGCCAGCCGCCGCCTCCGCTAAAGGAGATCAGCACTGCCGCCGACGTTGCCGCCGCCGCTGCTCACAGCCCGCCGCCCCGTCGCCAGTCGCCACCGCCGCCGCTGCAACCGCAGAAGGAAGCCGCCAGCCGCCGCCTCCGCTAAAGGAGATCAGCACTGCCGCCGACGTTGCCGCCGCCGCTGCTCACAGCCCGCCGCCTCGTCGCCAGTCGCCACCGCCGCCGCTGCAACCGCCGAAGGAAGCCGCCAACCGCCGCCTCCGCCAAGGAGATCAGCACTGCCGCCGACGTTGCCGCCGCCGCTGCTCTCAGCTCGCCGCCCCGTCGCCAGTCGCCACCGCCGCCGCTGCAACCGCAGGAGGAAGCCGCCGGCCCCGCCTCCGAAGGACCACACCCGCTTCCAATCGCGGATGCCAATCCGCCATTTTCTTTTCTTTTTCTGTACATATGTGTTACCTAGTTCTAAGCTTATTTGTATGTTAGTTAGTGTAAATATAATAAAACTTTGTTCCAATCAAATCCAGTGTCTAGCTGAGGGTAACGCCCACCCTCCTCTTCCGAAACCGACGCCATTGAAGTAACCCTACCGCTGAGCTTAGACATAGGCTTGTTAAGGTATACGACGATTTGATCATTCGCAGATTGATTAGGTATCTTTGGAGGATTAACTAAGACCATTAAAATGTTGCTCGAAGAGCTACGTGAAAAACAAGTAAAAGAAAACTTCCACGTAACATGCAGATACTATCAAGGTAAGGCCTGACATTAGCCCAGCAAGAGATAAAACAACAGGGACAAAAAATGGTTCCGTCATGCTGTCAAAAGTTGCTCCTAAATACCGCCGGATCCTCGTAGATCGAGTCACTTTATAGCAAGTCACATTAATTCTAAACATGATTCGGGACAATTTTAGAGGATGAATCGGTGCGGGAAAGTGGGAACTGGAAAAGTGCATCTTACGGCAGGAGGGCAATTCTGAAGTACCAATCTTTCAAAAATGAGAACAGGATTGAGTTCCTCGTAGAAACTGGAAATTTTCAAAAAGAAAGTGACCAAACCATATGCTTAAGGATTGTGAAAACTATTAAAATTGAGAAACTGCCAAGACATACGTAGATAACAGGAAAACAACAGAAGATGCTACTAAGTTGCTCCATTGAGCTTCAGCAGCCGTCTTTAGTGCCATATGGAAAAGGTACGTCAGTGACTAGCCTGGCCTATACCCCTGAACAAAGATAATATCTCCACAATCACAATCCCAGGGCCAAACATCCAACTTTAATACTCAAAACAAGAATACTAAAGATGTAAAGACATATAACAGCAAGTGAAATTAAATTGAAATTAACTCACGTAGGTAACAAAAGCAAATGCTACTCTGAAAATAATTAACTCCAGAAAATTAGGTAGGAAAAGGCAACGATCTAAGCAGCCAAGACAATCCATTACTTGAAATTATTATTAAACATGCGAATTCCATCCAACAGCCTCCTACATCATGCGAAAACTCATCACATAATTCGGTAGTATATGAGGGAGATCAACCTGAAAACTATAAACCATATCGAATTTATCCATATGTACAGGAGGGGAAATCCAATTCACACTTAAATAAAGAAGCACAAATATAACTGTGTCCATATGCAACTCCAAGTTCTAATTCACATCTGAAAGCCATTCTCATCAAACTTCATGTCAAATAGATAATGAAATAACACCCCTGAAATCCCTGGAGGAACTTATTTCAGCAACTTTTTCAGCAGAGTGTGATAGGCTTTTTAGGTGGTTTTTATAATAGTGGAACACCAATTAATAGAACTTATCGCGAACTTATCAGGAGGTGTTGTATCGGACTTTTTCCAGTGTCTCGGGTGTTTACCACACTTACGTGTCCGACACAACACATTATAATAGACCACTGTCAAAAATGACATCATTGAGGGAACATATTGTTACTTATTGTTGCAATAAATAGAATATTAATTCTGGGTCTATTTGAATCTTTCTTTTCATGTTTGTGTGTTAGTTATGCAACCAGAATTGATGTAAGCAGTATACCATTACAATATGTATATCTCATTGAAAAAACAAGAAAATAGCATAGCCAATAGCAGCTAAAATGAAAAAGTGCAATTTCGAATATGACAATCCTTCCGATATAGTAAATGGGTTTAGTCAGTTCTTTAGCGATGTGTTCGTACCACATTCTTAATACAGTAAAATTGTCGGAAAACACCCCGTCACCTTAAAAAAAATAGCCGCGGCGATTTCGCTTGCCCAGTGGTTTAGGTCATTATACAAGTATAGAACCAAATAACCGTGTCCCCAACCCCTGTCAAACAGCCGCCATCTTTAAATCATTTTGACGTAGGTTTTTCCCGTTATCCATCGTCGCACAAAAAAAGTTGTTGAACAAAAAATGTTTTAAATAAAATTCTCACACTTTGATCATTGCCGCGATACCGCGAAGTTGGTATTTCGAACGGTAGAGGGAGACAAAGTTACCAAAACTCGGTTTCCGCCATTCTAGATCTGTGGGTGTAGGAAAATTGCGAATACAAAAGTTGTAGTGCTTGAAAAAAATGTGCAGGAATATCTTCTAATAATATGACTGCTTTAAATTGCCTCCGAATTATAGCCCTTCAAGTCCGCGCGGTTTGGGAAATGTAAATTCCGGCGCAGCAAAGTAGCCATTTCTCTGATGCATAGAATGGAATAAAATGCTCCGGCCCCAGTTACTACCAAACTGTTGCAGGAATGGAGTCCTCATGGTCTCAAGAACAAGGCGGGACGAACTTGCAACAGCTCAAGAAGGAGCTGCGTTCGCCCATCCAAAGGTGTGCGGAATTCAACCGTACGAGAAGGGGGAGCAACAATTAAATGCATCACAATAGAATCCTACGCATGAGGTACAAAAGAAAGTTAGGCATACCTCTTCGATGTTCCGCTCCCAACTTTGCCGAAGTGAAACCACGTGCTTCTTCAGATAAATCGAGAACAAAGTCTGATTTGAGAAATCACAAAAATAACTCCTCTAGGGACATCCTTCAACCTCCCCGAGAGACACGAAAACCCAAACGTAACTTCTCAAAGTAAGATTACTAGTGAAAAACCGAGAACATGGTACGTATCACAAACGTAAAGCACTCAACAACCTTCCGGCAATCAAATCATGAAGCCAAAATGGCGAAAATGCGCTGATAGACTCAAAAATTTTGGGAAAGGAAGAAAACACTAAGTATGCAACCAAACTATCACAAGCATAAGAGATATCTAATTTGAAGTAAATTAAATAGGAATATAAATACATGGAAATCCCGAAAATGACTTATAGTTTAAATTAAGTAGCAAATAATATTTAGATTAATCGAAATAGGGCAATTAAATCAGTAAATACTTTTGGCCCGTAACAAGACTTAAATGAAGACATGACTTGATTTTTTCTTCCTTTCCAAGACCTACCTTAAATTAGTTTTTTTTTGTTCAAGGCACGATACCCACTAACAACACTTCTCTCTTGCCCCAGTGGATCCAGTCTTCGGTATATCTATTGATAGCAGTCTCAATTGTATCGTCACATTGACAATAAACAGCTTACATAAGGTCATTAAGCTTACAGATTTTAGATTGAAGCGTGGTGAAAATCGGAACTAATGTTAGAACCTGGTAATTTCCAAGTTTTGTATTGGTAACGCTTTTGACGTAATATCATATTGACATTAAATTGTTAACCTTGTTTAAGCTAAATGACACTATAAAGCAGAGGCTTACTAAACATTGTGGTATGGAGCATTTCAAAACAGAATTAACAACACACACAAATAGCAACAATAACAATAGCAATAACCGAATAACAGAATTAACAAAATCAACTGCAACAGCAATTTTCACACATTGAAACACAAAGACTGTCATATGACGTTACTCGTTGCGCAAACGAAATCCTTCTACCCACAGCTACTGATTAATTTGTCATTTAAAATATAACCAAACTTTGTATGTTTGACAGTTACTTCTTTCCACATATTGCCAATTCAGTGAAATCAAATATGATCATAGAGCCTTTGATGGCCTACCTTGAAAGTCAATTTAGATTCTGTAGGCTGTAGCTGCCTCAACATTGAAAATGCTGAGATTTGTCATCGTAATGCATTTACTAATACCAATGTTCTAAAAACTCTTTATTAGTAGCTTCAGCGTACTTATGCGAACGTTTTGTCCGTCCGTCTGTCTGTGTGTCCGTGTGTCTGTCTGAATCGCCTGTAACTTTCGAACGGCTACAGATATCGAAATTTTGAAAGGGGCAAAGTTGTTGCTAAGGTCCCGAGCACCTTCATGGGCTATTTGGTTTTGGCGAAAGGTCAACCGTTGGCGACCTATGTCAAAGGTCACTTTATTTTCCACTTTGCAAAATTCCAAGCATTTTCACTATAATACTTAATGTTTTCGCCAGTGCTGAAGCTACTCTTTAGACCTGTACTTGAGCAGTTTATTGTTCTTATGTTCAGTCAAAGCTCGAATATGGTTCGCTAACGTTGTATCCTATTTACGCAGATTCTAGAACGAGTACAGAAAAAGTGTTTAAAGTGTCTCTTCTTCAAAGAGAATGGACATTATTCACCTGAAGGAATTGCTCAGGACTATTTGTTAAACAATTTTAATATTCACAATCTTGATACAAGACGGAAAACTGCTTTAGTGGTGTTATTGTACAAATTATTACTATATTGAATTGATTGTCCCATCATTGCTAGGGGAATAGACTTTCGGGTTCCTAGGGCCCAGTCTAGACACCATACAATTTTTATTGTTCCACTCCCAACACCAATATAGTGATAAAATCACCTATTTATACGGGTGGTCATAAATATCTGAGATCCCGGTAGCCATGGAATTATCTACTTATAAATTGTTGGTTAGCATTATATTTCAATATAATAAGTATTGGTATGTAATGTAATAAAAGCAAGGTTCTTTTTTGGACTTATTTTATTATGTATTTTATAACAAATATTGAAAATGTTGTCGATTTTATGCAATGCAAAGCTGAACTCGTCTCTTTTTACTTTCAAAAATATTGTCCAATATTTGTAATCAATATTACTGCAACAGTCATTGATGGCTTCCTTCAGCTCCTGTAGGTTGTTAATTTTCCTTCGAAAAACGTCTTTAATATACGCGAAAATTGAAAAATCGCAAGGTGTAAGATTTGGCGAACGTGCTGGAAAGGATGATCTGTGAATCTACTAGTAATTCTATTGCAATCGTTTTGCCTTATAAACTCCAAATTTTTTCTCCTTATATAAGCCGTTGCACCATCGCGTTGAAAATAGCCTTACTCTTTTCATCGTCATCAAGTTCGTCAAAAAAAATAGTAAAAGTTTATTCCCGGTAGTGTTGTCCATTAATTGTGTTATTAAAAAATATAGGTCTAATCAGTCGCTTTCTGGATACAGCTAGCCAAACACCAATTTCTTCATGAGGAAGCGGCGATTCCACAGTCTGGTGAGATTCTCAGCACTCCAAAAGCGAAAATTCTGAGAGTTACTAGATGTCCAGATAAGGTACACCAGGCTTCGTCGCTGAAAAAGGTTCTATCCAGAACGGATCATTACATGTTTGCCTCGAACCATTGACCAATAATTTAGATGTGCTGCATAATCCTGAACATGTAAATGATGATATACAGAATTTTATAAGGATGTAATTTTAATATCTTCTGGCAAGTACTTCTGCTTCAGCTGACAATTTTCATGTCGAAATGTGAGGGTTTTGAATAATTCTTTCCTGAATGTTATTTACAATTTCTTGTTAATTTGAGGTCTACCTCAACTTTTCTTTTCGTAACGCTACCGGATTTTCTAAAACGTACAACAGTCGTATTAATTTCTGTCGCAGAATATGGTCATCATAGTGGTATGAAAATCGGGCTCTCTACATTCTTCGATACATTCTTTTGTGAAATATATCCACCCATTACCATTAGTGACACCGTTTCTAAAATACGACTCGATTATAAAAATCTCCTGTTCTAACTCCATTAGTAACGGGTGTCCGCCGGAACATTTCATTTTTAAACTTGAAATAAAATTTGTATTTCTTAAAATATATTATTTAAAAAATACAAAATAAACCTTGATCTTTGGGAAATTATTTGTGAAACAGCACATCGGCCAAATGACGCCCCTCACGTCGTATCACTTCTTCCAAACGAACTTGAAAATTTTGCATCACACGCGTAAGCATAGCAGGTGTAATCTCACGAATTTCTCGGGTGATGTTCTGCTTTAACACATCCAAAGTGGGGTGGTGCATTCTCGTAGGAAATTTGCCACTGGATACGCACTTTTTTTGTGGGGATATCTCAAATCAAAAGTGCACCACCCACTTTGATGTGTTAAAGCAGAACATCACCCGAGAAATTCGTGCGATTACACCTGCTAACCTGCTATGCTTACGCGTGTGATGCAAAATTTTCAAGTTCGTTGGAAGAAGTGATACGACGTGAGGGGCGTCATTTGGCGGATGTGCTGTTTCACAAATAATTTCCCAAAGATCAAGGTTTATTTTGTATTTTTTTCAATAATATATTTTAAGAAATAAAAATTTTATTTTAAGTTTTAAAAATGAAATTTGCCGGCGGACACCCGTTACTTATTGCAATCTGTCATAATTTATGACAGATATGGATTTTAGTTGTGATGACATTAATGACATTTGATTTAGTTGGATTCATCAATTTAATAAAGCGGCGTTGATTGCAAAGGTAATGTGATATCAGATATTTATGGCCACCCGTAGGATGTGCCTAGCTGCAATCATATTGGTTAGGCATGTAATATACATTTATCTGCTCCAGTGGGATAAATAACTCATTACGTCACTCATTTGACACTATTTCTATTAAGTAATGAAGTTCATTACACCACTCATTTATGTAATGGCTTCATTACCTAACTGAAATAGTGTCAAATGAATGACAAAGACATTTGCCTACTAAAATATTTTGAAAATGACAGATCTGACATTTCTCTTAATACACTTTTCTCAATTTTAGGCAGTTCTAGATAAAATTTTGTACAATACGTGTGTGATAATGCATCATTAATATACTTGTGTGCTTACATAACTCGTGCTACGCACTCGTTTGTAACTTACACACACGTATATTAACGATGCTTTTATTCCACTTGTGTAGTAGTAAATAACTATTATTTAATACTTTCCGGAAAATACGACTTTATATCATTAACTTGAGTCCGGATAGTGGAACACTACATCACAAGGCCGGAAAGTGGGAACATTACATCACAAGGCCGGAAAGTGGAACATTACATCACAAGGCCGGAAAGTGTTGCTAGTCAACCGCTGAATAATATGTTGGTGACACTGGAAGTCTATGTCAAATTCGAGTTATCAGGTTAGGTTTTCCGTCAGTTTTGACACAGACTGACGCAAAACCTATTCTGCTAACACCGAATTGACAGGCTTACAGTGCCACCACCATATTCATACGTTTGAATTTTCATAACCGTCCCTTATGGACTTTTTCAATAAACATGTTGTATAGAACAGTATGAATTAAAACATTGTACGATACACGGGCGTAAAATATCATTATTTTATTTTGGAACCATAATCTTGTTTATTGGCCCTCGATAGAGGGCGTAAAAAGGCCTTTATAGCCCTAGTTCATATAAAGTTGCATAGAAACCATAGCATACCAAAAATGCACAGCAATGCCAGCACAATGATGACGCAGTAGTCTGTAGCCAAAAAAATATTGAATAGTTGATTTTTTTCCATTTTGAGGACTAAAATGAAATAAAACGTTGTATGTACCACGTGCCTAATCACAATTATAGCTCTCGGGAATTTAAAGCTCTCCGCTTCGCGTCACGCTTTAAACATTCCCTCGTGCTATAACTATTGATTATGCCCTTAATACACAAATAACTATTAAATTACTCCTTTAGAAATTCCAAACTCGGCTTGTTCCTCGCCTCGTCCGTAAACCTCTAAACTCGTACTTTAATAAGTCATTTTACGGTTTTGTAACGTAAATTACTATTTTCTAGCCTGAATCATGTACGAAGTGTGGCATTAGATCGCCCTTCAGTAACGATTAGTTATAGTTAAATATTCGTTATTTGTCCTATAAATAGGGTTTCCTGTTGAAAAATAAAGGTATATTGCTATATTATTACAATGCAGACAATGTGAAAAATTACGACAATCCCGATGAACTGTTTTTTGTACATGTATACTCTGCGAAATATTTTCTACAACAATTTTTTATAACATAAACGAAATATCAATATATATATTGCTATATAGCCCCTATTAAGGAAACTATGCCTTCAAAGTATTTCTTTTATATTTCAATGATATTTAATATAATCAAGACCTCTTATCTCTTTGGGCTGGGTTCATCAAATCTAGTATGCTATTTACTGTAGCAATGAAACTTTATAACCTCAAATTCTTTGAATTAATTTAATGTTTAAATGTCAAAGCTTACTTTTAAAATTTTCTACACTAAGGTATACTGACACTTGTGCTTTTACATTTGACGTTACTATTTATTGACTTTTCTCGATAATTATTGCTTCAGTTTTTGTTAATTACTTTCAAAATTGACAGTATTCAAAACTTCAATATCAACTTAATTTAACAAACCTGTTTTCTATTGCTTATGTCCTTACCATGAACAACACTCACCACTAACGCCTTTCTTGAACAGATTACAACATCCAATACACCCAACAGCTAACCCTTCCTTGGTCCTGTCAACTGATGCAAGCTCCAAACTCTGCTTCTGCTAGTGTCAGACGTCACAACAAGCTCCTACATTTAGCCTGTAAGTTACTGAAAAAGAACACTTTTCCTAACTGCTACTGCTCTTTCTGGTACAACCATCACAGCTATTGGCTCCTCTTGTATGCCTGCACATCAATCCAATTCCCGTCAACATCTACTTGCTCATTCACGTCCAAACAAGTCATCTGCCTTCAAAACCTCGTCCTGGTTACTGCTGCAGTCCACATCCTGCTATCTAGTACTGGCAACCCTCCAAATCTGCTCTTCACACGATCTATTGTCCTGGTAAGTTACTCTCCTTCTGTTATATTTTCAAATATTAACTTTGTCCCATTTATTTCAAGTACGCTGACGGCTCAAACTCGATGTACCAAGTATCGATCCAATTCTTCACACAATCAATATGAAACTACTTCTTATTATTTGTAGTTTAATACAATAAAATCCATTTTTCATCGATGATTATTAATTTTTGTAAACCAATATTACAATAACTGTTTTTCTTGCTTTTGGTGTTTCTATTTACAATACCATATTTTATTTAAATAATTTATGCAGAAATTCCATTTAATTTTCAATTATTTTAATTTTCCATAAATTTTGACTCATCTGCATTTATGAGTACTTATTTGGTAACTGTTTTTATAAACAATTTTTTTTTATCTACTAGTAACGATTATTTATGCATACTATTTAATTAATTCAAATAATAATAACAATACATCATTTCTTAACAAACACAATTGTCGATGTAACCTTAGTTTGAATTTAATTTCCTTAATTATTAATTTCAATGCATTCAAATCAGTCTACCAGTATTTTATGAATCCCAATGAATAACGCAACCAGAGTTGAATTTGATCACTTAATGTTAAAATTTTATATCTATAAGACTCAATTTCTGTAACTGTCCAAATTTATTCATTCAATTTCAACATTCCTTTATTATGATCTCTGTCCATATCATGTATCATAACAATATATATTCGTTTAGTTTTATTGGTGGGCTAAAATAAATTGTTGTGATATTTCGTTTTATGTTATTAAAAAATTGTTGTAGAAAATATTTCGCATATATATATATATGAGGAGAGGCTATGAACCCCAAGCAACGAGCAAAATACAAACATTCGGAAGAAAACCTGTAAATACCGAATATTTCATTATCTCAACTAGTGGGAATCGCTTATACTGTCTACATCAAAATCATTGTATACCTAAAATATAAACAATAATATACTACCAGTAAATGCACATCTCTGGTCTTTATTCAAACACTATTTCTCGTGCTTGTATGAACGTTAGAGATATAATTTGTGAAAGGCGGCCAAGAAACTACGACGTTGGCCCCTTCCGGCATTGTACCACTGCAGCATTTAACTGCAGCGAACGTTTTGAAAACACCGTAAGCTTGATTTTATAGAAGCTGAAAAAACAACTCCTTTTAAGCTTATTCGCTGAATTACAAGTCCATTGCTTATTTACTGTTTGTAATAGAACTCATGGCGCTTTCGAAAAGCTTTCAAAGCGTGCGCTCGTGGATATGCTCCGATTCTGTAAAGAATGCATTTAGAAGATTTAAGTATCCCTTTTACAGAGTTCTGAAGCCATAACTTATCAGGTAAAAATCTCCACGACAGAAACTTCAGCTAAGTTTCGGCAACTGTTGATTTTAGCTGACGATAGCAGAACGTAAGCGTTGACATAGCCCACTTGGCCATTATTGAGGATAATCTGCTTATACTTCGTTATACTTTCCGGAACTGTAATCGGTTTTTGTGGCTTCATTGTTCTTGAAGTGCCAATGTTTGCTGAATTCGGTGCACCACTCCTTTTATATGCAAGCTGAATGCAGTAAAAAATATATTTATTTACGCATTTTGTGTTATCGTAAGTATACTTCTCCAAATTGCAGATAACTACATCAACACCTTCCGAATGTTATACATGGTTTGGTTGTTAACAATAAATTATAGAAAATCACACGGGGTTAATATTTCCTCGAAACTACGCCTGCTAGTTTTCGCTGAGACAACTGTCGACATTTTTATCGACCAGTTGACGGACGCTGTCACTATTGCTGCCGTTAAGTGTAACGATGTTTTTCAGTCTTCGCATAAATTGTTTAAGGGTGCCAATTCTCAGCTCACTACGCATTTTTTGATTGCGTATAAACCAATGGGCATTTGTTGAAGTGCGTAGGATCTTGTTTTGAAATGTTTGCAGCTCTCTATAGTTAGTTTTATATGTAGCCTCCAAATTGGCCCGGCATACGTTATAACAGACCTGAAATAGTTATTTATTATACCAGGGACATTACGAAGATGTTTATTCCCTCGTGGGTGGCAAGTACACATTCTGGCCCGTGGGTTTGAAGTCGCCGAGGGTATAAACGTCAAGTAATGACCGTGGTGCACCAGAAAATTTTATGGCTTACTTACTAGTGTTTCTTAATAACCTAAGTAATGGATAAGAACTCTTATATTAAATGATCCAACTATTGCTCTGAACTCATCGACGCATAGAGGTACGTGATTGGTCAGAAATTGACGCTTGTTGGGAAACATAATGTATTAACTACTAAGAGATACTATGGTTTATATAAGTGATTATAGTCGATATACGTAGTAACCTTAGACGTATATAGCCTTGATGAGTGGCATGTTAATGTGTCTCCAGATTAGCCTAGTTTCCAAATACTCGCCTAAATATTTAATGGCTTCAGTTGTAGGGCTCCATCTGATTATTTCATTATGAATTGATATGTTGTCGTGTTGGTGTAACCGTCTAAGTGTAAATATATTCCCTATACATTTAGTAGGGTTTAGTCTTATACGTAATTTTTTAGGCATTTGTAACTACTGTCTTTACCGATCCAATAGCTGCGTGAATGTTTTTTCGCATTACATGAATATGGCAGTATCATCGGCAAATAGTGTCATTTGACTTTGTTCTGGGTTGGGCATAACATGCAAGTAGATATTAAAAATCGAAGAACCTTGGACGCTTTCCTGCTGTACTCCAGCGTATATCTCAATCATATATCTCAATGATGACAGGGTCCAATCTCGGAAATAGTTTGTTACTTAATGATAATGGCCTTGAAAGCCTCCGAAATCGTCCAGTGTATACCTGTTTGGTGCTGGATACTGAGCTGTTATGCTCTAAGCGCAAAGAATCTATTTTCTAAGAAGGAAAATGTGATCGCGGTTAAATATTTGAGGAGATGTAAGACGATTAGTTAATATTGAAGTCTTCTAAACATACCTTGTCTACCGCCTACATGATATCTAAAAACCGCTACTATGTCCATTTTCCCTTCGTATCCTCGTTCAATGTGTTCAATAATCATATGTAGTTGTAGGGCTGCCCATTGGTCTTCGCGAAGCCCAAATTGTAAATGCTGGATTATTTTATGTTCGCTCAGAGCTGCATTGAGGCGTATCAAGATGACTCTCTCAAGTAGTTTAGATATGCAGGTAGTAGACTTATAGGACGATAAGGACCGCAGTGTGGTTTTCTTTTTGTAGTCGGTATTACGGTAGTACCGGAAGTAGTTAATTTTGTTAATATAGAGAATTTATTTTTAAGTAGTAGATTTACCTTTGTCTTTCCTTTCTTCATTCCTTTATCATTATAGGTTAAACGGAAGAACGGTTTCTGATTATTGTGATCTCAAGCTGAACTTTCGCCTTTAAATTTATATCTTATATTGTTCTCTGTCAGCTATTGAAGTAATTGCAATAAACGCCATATTATTATTATGATTTCTTTTTTCCAGTTTTGGGAAACATCAAGATATTTGTATGCTTCCATACAGGAAAGTATACTTATCAATCTTATCATAGGAAAATGCTGTATAGGTTGCCCAGGTATGTAATTACTTTTTCTTGGGATTTTTTATACCACAATGAGTATTAGCTCGTAGCCAGGTTCTTCTTTAGTGGCTGAAGTTGTATTTAATTATTAAGTTCGATCAGTGAGATGTGTTTGTTAAAGTCAGATATAATTGATGTATCGGTGTATGAAGTCCCTCTGCGGATTTGGGGTCTACTTTCCACCAATACAGTAGGTGTGAACGTGATTTCGATGTGTTTGGTGAAGCAATTGCTTTTATCTTCACCCTAATAGTAAGAGACATTTGGTGTTTTTATTGTGAGTATTGCTTTTTCCAGTCTAGTGGGTTGTTTTGGTAACTTGCTTTAAGTTTGTGCTCGTTGGTTACATGGTTACAATGCTTTTTCTATATGTGTATATTCTGTAATTGTCTAAATTTAATACAAATACAAATACAAGGTTCAATCAACAGTCAAACCCACAGCAACAAGATTCTGAGCTCGAGACAGTACAAATAAGTAAAACAAGTGCAGATACAGGCACTAACTGAAAGTACGACTGTACAATCCTAGGGTACAAGCGTACAAGCGAAGGTACCGGCGGCGGCGGTACAATTTAAACTAAAAAGTAAATGAACTAAATGATTAACTAACTACTTGAATATAAAGTAACTTTACATTACCGAATAAGTTATGGGTTTCTTTAGCATCGTCAAAGTTCTATTGTGCAGCAGATTCCAATATGCGTTTTTAAAATACCAAAGATGTTGAAATCTAATTTCTCAAAGACAAAACTAATCTTATGAGCTTACTAAACTACCTGCAATTTTACAGTATCTGGGCGAATTATGAACGATGATCTAGGATTCATAATTATTGCTGAACTAGATCGCTCGAAATCAAAGGCAGACCAAGAAAAATACTGAAAGAAAAAATAGTTGATAAGGGTTTTTGTTGTTACGGAAATGCTGGAAAATGTTATAGTACCAATTCAAAAATTTTCAAAATTCAACTATCACAAGTACCTATGCACTACGTGAGAGTTATTTATTATTTACGTATTAGTTTTAAGTGTTTGTAAATACATAGTAGTGTTTTAGGTTAGTTTAAAGTAGAACATTTTTTCGGTTACTGTTTACTTCCCTCCTGTAAAACACGAAGGCAGTATTGTAGTCGCGAAAAACTCACATTCCTAGTGGTCCCTAGATGACGGAAAACAGGTTTTCTCAATTCCACCTATCTGTCTGTCTGTCTGTCTGTTGACCGTCTAACTCAAAAGCTATTTGTTGGAGGAGACGATATTTTGTATGCAGATTACATGTTTACCTGATATGAAACCGAGAAGACTTCGGATAAATATACACTGTGTTTTTTTATCTCGTTACAACACATACTACGCCCAGTATTTTTTCATGAGTGTTTAATATTTTGATAACATTTTAAATAAAATAATTTCATAGTTACCGCTACGGCAACTATGAAATTAGTTTATTTAAAACTTTGTCAAAATATTAAACACTTATGAAAAAACGCTGGACCTAATGTGTTGTAACGCCATGAAAAAACCAGTGTATACAGGGTGAGCACCTTAAAGAAATGTTGTTTATTTTTACGTTAAGTGGGAAATAGATAGAAGTAGTAATTTTGCTACAGATCAGTCTATACACTTGACAAAAATGCGACCCAACAGATACGTGGTGATCTCGTAATAGAGTAAATCAATTTCACCAATATTCAGTTCTGTTAAATACAGCCGCGCATCGCAAAGCCGGGAAAGGTCCTCGATGGGTCCGTGGATAAGACGCCGAATTTAAGTTTGCGTTCGCAGGCGCTGTGGTTGGAATGCCATCATCGGTAATGTTTTTTTATTTGAAATTGATTTAATTCGCATTACCAAGTGTTTCTTTTAATTGTTGCAATAGTATTACGTGAAGATATTTTTACCTATTTTCTTTTGATTTTTAAGATTGATTAGCGTCACAACCTAACTTGACACGGAAGTTCTGTGTAAAGCCCTTTAGAAATTTTTTAAATTATTTTTGATATATCAACTACCGTATTTATTTTAAAGTATTTTACGATTAATATAATTGCTTAATTAGTTTTATCAGCAATTTTAAACGTAGCAACAATAACAACAACAATAATATACTCCCAATTTACTGCTGACGTTGAGAAAACAACAATCACTGTAAGTAATAAGTATAAACGAAAAACCAGTTAACAGCAGAAGCGTAAAAATCTGAATGACGACAAAAATAATCACTACTTTGACACAAATCGAAAACCATGTTTCTTCCGAAATATATATTACAAATGAAATATTTGAGGTCTCCAAAACTATTTGCTAAAGCTTTAGCGTATTAGTAAACGTATAAATGTATTATTAGAGGTAACTCTAAATCAGATCTTACTATAATATAAAAAAATTGCAGTCAGGAACTCTCAAACTTCCCATTCTTGTAATCCGTGTAATCTGTACGCGCAGATTATTACAAAGTACTAAATAGACCTAAAACCTATACTTTACGGTCTAGGTAGTTACACGCTAATCAGACCTTTTTAATCCAAGGCAGGAAATAGAAACACCGAAACAGCACTTAGCTCACGCAGCTGGAATAAATAGTAATTCGGGGACTCCTCAGCTCGATGCCACTAATTAGGCGCTATTAATTCGTTTTTGAAACAGAACTTGCTCGTTGTTTCGCAGCTCTAGTTATTTCGTTTAATGTTTCTTCGGTAATTATTGGAACGAGGGGAACGCAACAAATTAATGCGTTCTCGGAAGTTATATCCCATTAGTAGCTGAGCTGTGTTGTCTCCTATAAATTTATCAAGAATTTATCAGCACTAATCGGATTTCGTATGTTATTATCAAATGCTGAACAAATTTTCGAGTGCGCTGAGCTAGCGTGTAGCTTCAAACATTCCATGTACAGGTTTAAAAATATTCAATGTTTCTGTACTTTTATAATTAGAAAATAGAAAATGTTGCTATTGCCTGTATGGTGTATAATAACAGTTTAAGTTAGGGCAGATAAAGCACAGCTCATTGAAAATTATTAGACGATAAATTAATACTATTTAGATTGAAACAACTCAAATAGGTAAATAGAATTTTATTAAATATCAGACTTGATTTTTTTTTCAGTGATACTGTAATAATCAAAGTCAACTATATACTGCACGCATCGTATACCGACGCAAACATCTCGTTGTCCCGCCGTTACCCTCGCTGACGCTTATAGTAATCTTCGAAATGACGCTGTTCATTCTTCTCGACGAAGCCCTAGCAAAGCACTCGCTTTACATCGCATGTAGAGAGACGCTAATTTACCCGTAAACGATCTTAAAGTTACTCATTGTTCTTTCATTGAAATCCAGCTATAAGCCACGGCGGCGTCATTTAGCCAGCAATTCTTAGCAAGCTTTTCACCGTTAACGAGCACTCGCTTTCGACTAGGATCTTTGTTCAGCGCCAATTGATCAAAACTTGTTGAAGCTCTATTCACTGGAAAACAGATACTAGTTGACGCCCTTAAAAATTACATAAATTGGTGCTCGTATCTTTCAATGCACGATTACTTTGGCTATCGCGAGTGAACTCTCTTTTGGCTCAGTCTAAGGAAAACACTTCGTAAGCATCATACTGCTGGTTGCGTACGTTTAATACAGTACCTGAAAATGTTTGAACGGTGTTCGTGCCTAATTGGGCACTGCTGTAGAGCTGTAAAGATAATACAGTTCTCATTAATACCAAGCTGCATTGAGCATTCGTTGAAATCTGCAACTATGTCTAGACTTTCGTAAAATAATAATTCCTATTTATTTTGGGTAAATTTAATTTATCATTTAACAAAGAATTTCAAAACATCTGTAACTTACCTGAAATGTATAATGTCCTACAATAATACTAAGTAACAAACTACTTCCGGGATTGGATCGTGTCATCATTGAAGTCGAAGCACTCACCGTTTCGGCCACTTTCGTAAGGGGTTTCATTAGGAGAAAAAGCAGAAGCGCACAATAACTCAACGTGTAAACCACGCCAGAGACGAAGCTGTTGCCGCGCTCTTTTGCTTTTTATTCTGACGAAGCCCTTTACGAAAATGAGAGAAACGTTCAAGTTCTTCGACCTCAATAATGACTCCGGCCAATCCCGGAGGTCGTTTGTTACTAAATACAATGGCCGTGAAAGCCTCCGAAATCATTTCGTACAACAACAGTTTGTAGTCCTAACAAATATAGAAATGATGAAGTACAAAAACTACCCTGACCAATTGGAATTAAATCCTAATTTATCAAGTCTACATAAGAATTTCTTATTCTAAATTTGCATGGAATGAAGAGTTAGTATCCACAGAACGCAAAACGTCCTATAACTACAAGTCCTGTTCATTATATGAACTTTAATCTTGGTGACTACATAAAAATCATAGTAATTTATCTCTCAATCTATTTTCCACTTTTTCACTGTTTCAGCCTATTTATTGGATGTAGGCAATATCTAACTCTTTTCATTTTGCTCTATCGTAATATAAACGAATATTTCCAAAATAACATCATCCATACTTGTCGATGAATTTCAAAGTCTGTGACAATGCGGAATTGGTAATCGTCACATTGGTGGGGTGGTGCAAATCTACGATACAACGCTGGAACAGAATATTCAGTTCAGAAAACTTCCTGTCTCAATATCTCCAAAACAAATGCTGATCAGAAACAAATTGTTAGATACTTTTTGCTTAAAATGTTATCCTAAATATGAAAATTCATTTATCACTTCCTGGTGTAAATCACTCTGTATAGACTTCTCTTATGGTATTCCACTCATCTTTATATTGAGATTCTCTTTACAAACTTAGCTTTTCCGTCCTTTTCACATCATAACCCAGCGTCTTCGACGTTGGTGGACGCTCTCTTATTCATTTCTTCAGATATGATCTCCAGTCTAAGATTATCTTGCACCACAATTTGTCAGTATATGTCGCAATATAATAACCTTAGGT
>CALNHX010010622.1:0-38655 GCA_940337035.1 Agriotes lineatus
GGCCGCAAAACTCCCACATCCCGAATATCGATCCGTGTAAAGTCTCCAAACAGCGAATTTCATACAAATATTGATTTTAAGTCTGTTCTGACAATTATAACGTCTTCCCCATTTTGCAACCCCAAATTACCTGGGCCGCAAAATTCCCTTATCCCGAATATCGATTCGTAGAAAGTACCCAAACAGCAAATTACACACAAATATTGATTTAAAGTTTTTTCTGATAATTATAACGTTATCCCCATTTTGCATCCCCCAAATCCAACGGGGCCGCAAAACTCCCACATCCCGAATATCGATCCGTAGAAAGTCTCCAAACAGCGTATTTCACACAAATATCGGTTTTAAATTTTTTCTAATAATTATAACGTTTCCCCATTTAGCATCCCCCAAATCAAACTGGGCCACAAAACTCCTACATCCCGAAAATCTATCCGTAGAAAGTCTCTAAATAGCCCATTTCACACAAATATTAATTTGAAATTTTTCTGATAATAATTATAACGTTTTCCCCATTTTGCATCCCCCAAATCCAACTGGGCCGCAAAACTTCCACATCCCGAAAATAGATCCGTAGGAAGTCTCCAAACAGCGAATTTCACACAAATTTTGATTTTATGGTTTTTCTGATAATTATGACGTTTTCCCATTTTGCAACCCCCAAATCTACCTGGGCCGCAAAATTCCCCAATCCCGAATATCGATCCGAAGAAAGTCTCCAAAAAGCGCTTTTCACACAAATATTGATTTTAAAATTGTTCTGATAATTATAACGTTTCCCCATTTTGCATTCCTCAAATCCAACTGGGCCGCAAAACTCCCACATCTCAACTATCGATCCTTAGGAAGTCTCCAAACAGCGAATTTCACACAAATATTGATTTTAAGGTTTCTCTGACAATTACAACGCTTTCCCCATTTTGCATCCCCCAAATCGAACGGGGCCGCAAAACACCCACATCCCGAATAACGATCCGTAGAAAGTCTCCAAACAGCGAATTTCACACAAATTTCAATTTTATGGTTTTTCTGCTAATTATGACGTTTTCCCATTTTGCAACCCCCAAATCTACCTGGGCCGCAAAATTCCACAATCCCGAATATCGATCCGAAGAAAGTCTCCAAAAAGCGCTTTTCACACAAATAGTGATTTTAAAATTGTTCTGATAATTATAACGTTTCCCCATTTTGCATTCCCCAAATCCAACTGGGCCGCAAAACTCCCACATCTCAAATATCGATCCTTAGGAAGTCTCCAAACAGCGAATTTCACACAAATTTTGATTTTATGGTTTTTCTGATAATTATGACGTTTTCCCATTTTGCAACCCCCAAATCTACCTGGGCCGCAAAATTCCCCAATCCCGAATATCGATCCGAAGGAAGTCTCCAAAAAGCGCTTTTCACACAAATAGTGATTTTAAAATTGTTCTGATAATTATAACGTTTCCCCATTTTGCATTCCCCAAATCCAACTGGGCCGCAAAACTCCCACATCTCAAATATCGATCCTTAGGAAGTCTCCAAACAGCGAATTTCACACAAATATTGATTTAAACGTTTTTCTGATAATTGTAACGTTTTTCCCATTTTCCAACCCCTAAATCCACATGGGATGCAAAATTCCCACAGCCAGAATTCTCTTAAAAATTGCAATTGACCAGAAGAAAGTCTTCAAACAGCAAATTTCACACAAATATTGATTTTAAGGTGTTTCTGATAATTGTAACGTTTTTCCCACTTTGCAACCCTCAAATCCACTTGGGCCACAAAATTCCTACATCCCAAATTTACTTAAAAATAGAATCGACCCGAAGAAGGTCTCCAAACAGCGAATTTTACACAAATATTGATTTGAACTTTTTTCTGATAATTGTAACGCTTTTCCCATTTTCCAACCCCTAAATCCACATGGGATGCAAAATTCCCACAGCCCGAATTCTCTTAAAAAATGCAATTGACCAGTAGAATGTCTTCAAACAGCAAATTTCACACAAATATTGATTTTAAGGTTTTTCTGATAATTATAACGGTTGCCCCATTTTGCAACCCCTAAATCCACAGGAGCCACAAAATTCTTAAAAACCCACAGATTCATCCAGATACTGCTAAAAACAAAATTCGATATTTTTTTCTTTCTCCCTGTTTATGCGAACATTTAATTTGCTGCAAATGCACCACAGCTTTCTACCCCTGTAACTTCGCCCCCGTGCATCGCAGACCCCAAAAACCAGCCAGTACGATGAGCGTTGGTTCATTCTCTTTCTAGCTAGCCCCAAATCACATTTGGATCTTTCAAAAAAGTATGCGATATAACAGCATGTTACGGTATGAAAAGGACTTTACGACACCCACCCAAGGTGAGCATCGCACCACGGAATCAGTCCTGAAAACTTGACACACTTGCCCTGAGATCGGTTCGAAATAGGCTAATAGGCCACGGCTGGAACGCTCAGGGAGTCGGGCGTGAGTCACACGATACGTTCTGGGCAAGCGCGCTGTGGCATAATATATACAGGGTATGTCGAAATTATGAGGGCGCCACCAAGCCTGTCGTAACCCGGCTAACCGGGCCTGGACGGTTAGACGGGAGCGAAGCATGCAAAAATACTCCGCCAATAAGATTATTCAAGAGTTGCAAGGTCAAACAACAACTTCGGGATTGCCTTAAGCAAGGATTGTGATTAGGTGTCCATCCGACCACGACTACGCAGCTGTCCCACTCACCTGCACGCTCACAGCTTCCTCGTTCCGTCGTACAATAATTCGTACAATAAAGGGGCGTCTATCTGTAACAGAACATGCACAAACCGAAACAAACAATAGTTCCCTTAACTAACCAATCATATATTTCACTTCGAGTTACAATGGGGTAGCAGAATGCGTCGCCCTGTATCTAACCTTACTCTATAATTAAGGGCACCAGCTGGCACGCGCGCTCTAAGCTTAACGACAGATGTTGAACATTAGTGAACAGCAATAATAGGTACAAAGATACACATTGCCTTACGCAAGGGCAGCGACGATTTACATTAGCCTTCACGGCCTGAACTGTCTGCAGTCTGAATGAATACACTAGCGTAGTAATGAGTAGTAATGAGTAACACTCGCGTTCACAGCGGTAATCAGGTTAAAGGCACATACCTTAATGCGTGGGCGGCGAGGGAGCCTGGCACAGCTGAGTTGCGACGAGCTGCAATCGTAGGCGGTAGGTACCTTCGGTGTTACAACGGCGAAAGGGGGTGAATGCATAACCGCCTCAATGGCGACGGGAGACGCGTCAAGACGCGTACAACGGGACGACGAAAATGATGGGGGCCTCACTCGTTCTGCTGAACCAAATCCTCGTAGGTCGAGATGAAGGGGGCACGACCCCTCACTAATAGTAGCAGGAACTGGGCTCCAAAACACCCACGTTACGCCGAAGATCACTCGACAAATTTCGAATCACCACCACCACACACAAGCGCTCTCTGCCACGGGCTCTGGAAGACTCACCGAGGGAAGCGTCGGCAAAAGGTCACCTTCGCCGCGTCCCCCACGTGACTAAACCACAGCGAATCGCAAGGCGATGAAATGAAACCAACCAATGCGGGCCACGCTGGTATCACGCCGCCACCGCGTGCTAAATGAAACAAACCAATGCGGGCCACGCTGGTATCACGCCGCCACAGCGTGCTATTCAGAATTCAGAAAAACGCCATCAGAGGAGAGCTCCAACCGACGACAAATACTGCTTTTTAGGCTAACTATGTGCGAAATCGTGATTCTGGAATTAGGCGATGGAGCCAAATAAAGAGCTAAAAGGGCTTAGCATACGGGCGCGCTGCTCTAAGCTTAGGCGGCTATTCAAAATACCAAAATGACCTAACTAACGGCGTGAAATGCAATTAAGCATCTGAAATAGCAAAATGACTTAACACTCCCCTTACTTGAAAGAGAGTTCCCCGAAGTCTCTTATAAAACAACGAGGCATTTTGGCTGCGGCGCCACGAGAACTCAAACGGCCGGAAACGCTGATACGATAGCTGTACCCCCAAAGGAATTACGCACACCGGCCACCAGATAGGGTACGACAGGAGGGAAGAGAGAAGAGGGAGAAGAAAGACTGGATACGCCAGTGGAAATACGAAAATTGGGTAGGACCTGGCGGTTCGCTGATGGCTAGTACACACTCCCCGGACCACGGAAGACGGGCGACAAGAAAACTGGCTGTCCCAAAAGGAGTGGCGCTCCGCCAGGGGTCCACAAAACGATTCGCGTCTGGCTCCCTCGGGGAACCAAACGGGCAAAGACTAGGCAGGCTGAGGACAGTCTCGCCGATCCGGCTCGACTGCCCCTCCCAAAATAGGAGTGCCACCACAACGGTTCGCAAAACCACGTCGATAATCGACCACCAAAACGACAAGACAAACAAAATATAACCGACCAGACCCGAAACGGGTGTGGCACGCACTGCGGCGGCGGCCACGAAACGCCGACTGGACCTTAACACCGGGTCCATGACGGTCGCCTAACAGTGCGGTTTTGGAAGGTGGAAAGAAAAAGAGAACAACGGGGTTGGGTAGTTGTCGCCGGGACACGGTAGATAGTAATGACAAGGGGAAAAGAAAGGTAAAGATAGAGCATAGGGAAGGAGGGTTTGGGGTTCCAAATTGGAACCGTGAAAATATCTAATAATAAAAAAAAACGCGCGGTTAGCGCTCGTCAAAATCGGGTCAATAGAACGTCTTACTCCCATGCACACTTCCGACCAACCGTTCCAAAAGAACATGGGGGGGGGGGAAAGGATAAGTCCCTCGTAACCTGCCCCGCAAGCCGCCTGAAGAGGGCACGTTGCGCGTCACGGGATCGGCGCATTGTGGGGTTCCCCCAACAAGGAAGCTCGGGGAAAGGTAGGTACTACTGAAGATACGGCTCTAGGCCGGCGGTATGGCCGTCAAGGCCTACAAAGAAAAAGGGAGGGGCGTTAGGGAAAACGGGCGTTAGAAGGCTAAACGTCCGTGGGATTGGGTTTTAGGTCTTTCGCGTGCCAAGTGCCTTTCGGGGCACCGGTCTCGTCGGACAGCTCGTAAGTGGCAAGCGAAACTTGCCGACTGATATAAAACGGCCCTATAAATTTTGGAGCCAACTTGGCGTTAAAATATTTCGCCGCATCGGAAAGTACGTAATTTCGTCGCCAGACGGTATCGCCAACGGCGAATTGAGCCGGGCGCCTTCGCAAATCGTAAGTCGCCTTGGAGGCTTTGTACGCCACGTCTAGTCGCTTGACTATGTCTTCATATACCGACCTTAACGCGGGAGTCCGTCGTAACAAGTCTTCGCGACTCTCTACTCGTATTTGTTCCGAAACATCCACCTCCTCGGGGTTATTGGCGCGCGTCCCCTCTAACTGTATCTCTCTGCCGAAATTGGCAAAATATGGGGTCATGCCGGTGACTTCGTGTACTGCGGTACGCACTGCGCAAGCGACTTTCGACAAATATTTATCCCACTCCCGGTGGTTGTCTTTCACGTACGACGCTAGCATAGTTTTTAATACTCGATTAACGCGTTCGACAGGGTTGGCCTGCGCATGATAATGCGCGTTAAAGATGATTCGTGATTTATACGTATCGGTAAGCTGTCGGAATTCTCTACTGCGAAACTGTACGCCGTTGTCAACCAAGACGTACTGAGGTGCTCCAAAGAGCAAGAAAACATCGTTCTCAATTTTCTGAGTCACCGCGGTCGCAGTGGCGGTACGCAACGGGAAGAAAAGGGTAAATTTGGTAAAGTAGTCAGCCACGGACAGAATATATACGTAGCCTTTCTTTGAACGGGGCAACGGCCCTACAATGTCGATAGATATCATTTGCCACGGCTTATCCACCACGGGGTGACGACACATCAAGCCGGCCGGGCGTTTTTGTTCGGGTTTCTGCGCTAGGCACGTCGCGCAACGGTTAACGTAACGGGTCACATCCGCCTTAAGTTTAGGCCAATAATACTGTTGAGCGATACGACCGTAGGTCTTATAAATGCCTAAATGGCCTGCGGTAGGTTCGTCATGGTTTTTGCGGAGAATTTCGGCGCGTTGAGGCTTCGGAACCACCTCTTTCCAACTCGTGCCTTCGTCCAATTCGGGATATTTTACGTTAACATGTTTAAACAATTTCCCTCGCGATAGTTTCCACGCCGAATACTTGAATGGTCTTTCTACGACGCGTGTACACATGCGCCTATACCAACGGTCAGTTCGACTGTCGTTCGGTGCCTGAGCACCGGCTTCGGGTTCTCCAGAATCGACAACTGAGACTACATCTATTTCGGGTATAGCACGGGACAGCGCATCCGGAACGACGTGGTCTTTTCCCTTCCGGTGTTTGATCGTGAAGTCGTATTGTTGGATACGAACAGCCCAACGGGCGAGTCTCCCGGTGGGTTCCTTAAGATTATTTAGCCAGATAAGTGAATGATGGTCAGTAACGACTGTGAAGTGAGTGCCTTCTAAATATGGGCGTAACTTCTCTATGGCCCACAGGACGGCCAAACATTCGCGTTCCGTAACCGAAAAGTTACGCTCAGGTTTCGTAAGAGTCCGACTAATGTAACAGATGACTTGTTCTTGGCCATCAACGGTTTGAGTCAGCACGGCGCCGATACCAACATTGGAAGCGTCCGTCTGTACGATAAACGGGAGAGAAAAATCGGGACACGACAAAATGGGTGCCGAAACTAGGCAATTTTTGATGGTTGTAAATGCGACTTCGCATGACTCGGTCCACTCAAACTTCTGAAACTTTTTCAATAACGACGTCAGCGGAGCAATAATGGCTGAGAAACTTGGTATGAAACGCCGATACCACGATGCCATGCCGACAACTCGCCGTATCTCCGAAACGTTTCTAGGTCACGGCAAGTTAAGAATCGCCGAAACTTTATCGGGGTCGACTAAAAGTCCTTGGGCGTTAACGACATAGCCCAGGTATCGTAATTCTGGTTGGCAAAAATGGCATTTATCACGACCCAGTGTTAAACCAGCGTCGTTTAGCCGCTGCAATACTTCGTCTAGAATCTCGACGTGCTTTTCGAAAGTCGGGGTACAAATAATCACGTCATATAAATAGACAAAGACGTAAGGTTCCAATTCGGGACCCAACACATGGTCGACGAAACGTTGCCAAGTCGCTGGCGCGTTATGAAGCCCAAAGGGCATGCGAGTAAATTGAAACAAACCGCGCCCGGGTACTGTGAAGGCCGTTAGTTCCTTAGATTTCTCTTCCATTTCAATTTGCCAGTACGCGGATTTGATATCAAGCGACGTCATGAACCGGGCATCGCGTAAGCGATCCAAAATCGAAGACACGTAAGGTATCGGGTAGGCGTCCTTCTCGGTGACGCTATTTAATTTGCGAAAGTCAACGCAGAAACGATAGGTCCCATCTTTCTTTTTAACTAGTAAAATCGGGCTCGACCAGGCTGAACGAGAACGTTCCACCACGCCTGATTTCAGCATCCTGTCCAACTCAGCATCGATATGCGCCTGCATTGCGGGAGAAACCGGGTAGTACCTTTGTTTAACCGGTGCCGCCTTAGTAGTGATTTTATGTTGAACGTACTTGGCGCAGCCGAGTTCGGGTTTAGCGGTAGTAAAATGTCGGTTTACGAGAGTGTCTAATTGGGCTCGTTGATCCGAGTTCAGGTCGAACATAGACTGCAAATTGCCGGTAGGAGTATCAATGGCCGCTACGCCGGGTTTTGAGAATTCCCACTCCCCTCGAAACACGTCTGGGACTATTCCCACTGACTTCCAAAAGTCTATCCCCAGGATCAGGGTGTGCGGAACCTCCGGAACTATCAAAACATCGATAGCTACCACTCTGTTATTTAAACGAATAGGTAAGTGCAGGGTACCTAGACTGGTCACGGTCTGTCCATTAGCCACTGAGCAAACGGGTCTCAGCTTCTTATTTATGCGCAGGCCTACAGTACGCAACACGTCCCAACCCTTAGCTCCTAAGATCGTTCGATTCGCTCCTGAGTCCAACAAAGCTAACAACTCGAAACCCATGATTTCAACAGTCACATGCGGTCGACGGTCATCAGATGACCTTTCTAATACGTAATCGAGAATGACTTTATTTTTTTTAAATTTGGTCTCGCGCTCCTCGATAAGTCCCTTCATAAATTTAGTCGAATTGCTAAACACGCGCGAGGACACTGCTCGACCGTTCAGCGTCTCGCGGGGTCGTTTCCCTGTCCCCTATCTCTTGTTCGACAACGAGGACAAGTGTTTACGGTCACTTCAGGTTTGCCGCAACGGTAACAGAATTTCTTGCCGCGGGGTCGCGGACACCTACTGGCTCTATGGCCTGGTTCGTTACAGTTCCAACACCGTATGCTTGACTTGGGTGCCGGTTCTCGATTCCTCCTCTCGGGAGTATTAACGTCACGCGTTTCGACAATATCAACTGGGCACGTTTCCGCGATAGGCGCGACCTCGACGTATGCCAAGTCTGTTTCTAAGTCAGACTTCTTTCTAGAAGGTGGCACGTAAGTTTCAATGGCATAGCGCCGTTCCTCAATCTTTCGTCCGTATAGCGCTAGCTCGTCGACCGACCGGACTTCCGTCAATCCCAACTGGGTTTGGTATAAAGGTGAAATATTATGCAACAAAATACGCAACTGTTTCTCTTCGGGAACCGCTTCGGTCAGGCGCGAAAACATTGTGCGCATGATAGCGATATAAATGCCCATACTTTCCGTAGGGCCTTGCGTGCGACGTCTAATTTCGTCCAACAACCGTTCATCATAATTCGCAGGCTGAAACTCTAGACGCAATAAATTGACTAACTGTTGCCACGTGTTAGGGGTCGCTCTATTCGCGCGATACCATAGCAATGCGTTGCCCGAAAACAAATCGATGGCCTGCATAAACAACTCTTCTTCGGTAAGGTTTCTGGCCACTCTGAGTTCGCTAACACGCTCGATGAAAGCGTTGACCGACAGACCTTTCGGGTCACCTGAGAATTGTATGTTCCATTTCGAAACAGGGGTTGCCTTAAATGAGATCGTACGCGACATCGGCGCAACAAAACTCGGAGTCGACATAGTTGCCGCCGTCGTAGTCGTAGTCGTCGTCGCGACGGTAATGGTAGGTGCGACACCGGACGTCGATGGCAGCGCTACGGCGCTTTCTTCCTCAGCCGTAGTCGCAGACGACCCTAGCTTTACTTGGTTAAGTTCGTAGGTTGAACGTATGAGTGATAATTCCGCGAACGCTTTTTGTTTGAGCGCTCGCTCTTCCTCCGTTATAGCTGAACAATTCGTCAGACGGTTCATTCCGTGATAAAATTTCGTTTCGATCGTAGCCGCTACTTCTTTAGTCGGGTTAGCTAAATATAGCTGAATCTTTTCTTCTAATTCGCCAATCAATGTTGTCACGGCCGTGAGATCCTCCTCGAACGTATACGGGTACGGCGGTCGCGTATCCATATCTGCGCGTCCCTCCTCTCTCAATACGTCGCGTAACCGGGAGCGCAACAAGGTAACCGTGCCGGAAGCATCACGGCCTCTGATTCTCAACTCGTATTCAGCCTCCGCGCGAAGCAGGCGTTCAATATGTAGCTTTAGCACCATGTTTACAACCGGGAAAGGACCGACTTGTGTAATACGTCGTATAAAAAGAAAAACGTTAGCACGTGTTTGGTAAGTCAATTACGTCAGATATCCGAACCAAATCGTAGACGGTCAAGACGGGAGAAATCGGGAAAAAGTGGTTTGTTACCTTTCACTCGCCCAATGGCTTAACGGGACTATCTGTCCATATCCTTTGCGAAGAGACCGAACATAAGCGAAAAAGAGCAAATTCCAAAACTAGGCGGTCAACGAATGGCTTAACGCGCCTACTATCAACCAACAATGGTCACAGACAGTACTGCGCCCGAAATCGAGCGACAGAAAAAGAAAAAAAAAATCCGAAATGGGGTCGCGCGTTGTCACGCAACAAGGTCTCAGACGTTAAAGCGTCAGAATTAAGACACACGGATGGGCTTAACGAGACTACTCCAGTCCAATAACAGCAAAATTAAGACACACAGCGCAAAAAAAAAGGAAACCCCAAAATGAGGTCGAGCGTTGTCGTGCACCAATAGGCTCCAAACGTTGGAATAGCCAAAATCAAGGCACAACGGGTGGCTTAATAAGAAAAACAAACATACAAGGCCTCAGACGTTGGAATAGCCAAAATTAAGACGTACGACGGGTGGGCTTAACGAGACTACTACCGTCCAACAACAACAACAAACAACAAGCCCCACGCGATTGGGCCGCCAAAATTAGCCTGTTACGGTATGAAAAGGACTTTACGACACCCACCCAAGGTGAGCATCGCACCACGGAATCAGTCCTGAAAACATGACACACTTGCCCTGAGATCGGTTCGAAATAGGCTAATAGGCCACGGCTGGAACGCTCAGGGAGTCGGGCGTGAGTCACACGATACGTTCTGGGCAAGCGCGCTGTGGCATAATATATACAGGGTATGTCGAAATTATGAGGGCGCCACCAAGCCTGTCGTAACCCGGCTAACCGGGCCTGGACGGTTAGACGGGAGCGAAGCATGCAAAAATACTCCGCCAATAAGATTATTCAAGAGTTGCAAGGTCAAACAACAACTTCGGGATTGCCTTAAGCAAGGATTGTGATTAGGTGTCCATCCGACCACGACTACGCAGCTGTCCCACTCACCTGCACGCTCACAGCTTCCTCGTTCCGTCGTACAATAATTCGTACAATAAAGGGGCGTCTATCTGTAACAGAACATGCACAAACCGAAACAAACAATAGTTCCCTTAACTAACCAATCATATATTTCACTTCGAGTTACAATGGGGTAGCAGAATGCGTCGCCCTGTATCTAACCTTACTCTATAATTAAGGGCACCAGCTGGCACGCGCGCTCTAAGCTTAACGACAGATGTTGAACATTAGTGAACAGCAATAATAGGTACAAAGATACACATTGCCTTATGCAAGGGCAGCGACGATTTACATTAGCCTTCACGGCCTGAACTGTCTGCAGTCTGAATGAATGCACTAGCGTAGTAATGAATAGGTACAAAGATACACATTGCCTTATGCAAGGGCAGCGACGATTTACATTAGCCTTCACGGCCTGAACTGTCTGCAGTCTGAATGAATACACTAGCGTAGTAATGAGTAGTAATGAGTAACACTCGCGTTCACAGCGGTAATCAGGTTAAAGGCACATACCTTAATGCGTGGGCGGCGAGGGAGCCTGGTACAGCTGAGTTGCGACGAGCTGCAATCGTAGGTGGTAGGTACCTTCGGTGTTACAACGGCGAAAGGGGTGAATGCATAACCGCCTCAATGGCGACGGGAGACGCGTCAAGACGCGTACAACGGGACGACGAAAATGATGGGGGCCTCACTCGTTCTGCTGAACCAAATCCTCGTAGGTCGAGATGAAGGGGGCACGACCCCTCACTAATAGTAGCAGGAACTGGGCTCCAAAACACCCACGTTACGCCGAAGATCACTCGACAAATTTCGAATCACCACCACCACACACAAGCGCTCTCTGCCACGGGCTCTGGAAGACTCACCGAGGGAAGCGTCGGCAAAAGGTCACCTTCGCCGCGTCCCCCACGTGACTAAACCACAGCGAATCGCAAGGCGATGAAATGAAACCAACCAATGCGGGCCACGCTGGTATCACGCCGCCACCGCGTGCTAAATGAAACAAACCAATGCGGGCCACGCTGGTATCACGCCGCCACAGCGTGCTATTCAGAATTCAGAAAAACGCCATCAGAGGAGAGCTCCAACCGACGACAAATACTGCTTTTTAGGCTAACTATGTGCGAAATCGTGATTCTGGAATTAGGCGATGGAGCCAAATAAAGAGCTAAAAGGGCTTAGCATACGGGCGCGCTGCTCTAAGCTTAGGCGGCTATTCAAAATACCAAAATGACCTAACTAACGGCGTGAAATGCAATTAAGCATCTGAAATAGCAAAATGGTAGAGGAGATGGTGAAGTACAAAGTAAAAATATTAGGACTATTGGAGATAATGAAGACAAGAATTAAACAACAAATTTTAGAAAGAGGTTACAAACTACTCTACTCGGGAGTGCCAAGAGGATCCAGGGCAAAATAAGGGGTAGGAATAATAGTAAGTAAGGACCTTGTCGGAAAAATCATTGAATGAGAGGTCATTAGTTCAAGAATAATGACGATGGATATCATTCTAGAAGAGAGGATTACATTCATACAGATATACGCACCAACAAATAACGCCAACGTATTAGATAACGAGGTGTTCTACACAAACTTACAACAAACATTAGACAAAGTCAGGGATCGAAGCAAACACACATTCATAATAGGAGACTGGAATGCTCGAGTAGGGAGAAATCCAAACAAAGGGCACGGAGTGCTAGGGAAACACTGCACAGATAGAATACTAAATGATAATGGCACAAGAATGATAGACTTCTCCATAGAAAACGGAATATTAATTGGAAACAGCATTTTCAAGCATAAGCTGATACATACGTGGCAGAAGGCAGGGATGCAAAAAGCGAAACAGATACTTCACTTATACAAGAGGATCCAAATATGCCGTACTAGACGTGAAAGTTATTAGAGGGGCAGAAATCCACTCAAACCATAAATTAGTAATAGCGGATACGAGATTCTATTTAAAGAAAGAAACGCCAACAAAGAAGAACTATGAGAAAATAAAGATATTGGAATTGAAGAATCCCGAAAAACAACTAGAATACGCGGAAGGAGTAGAGCAGAGACTACAGCAGTACGAACACCAGGGAGAAGATATAAGAGCAGAAGAAAGATGGACAATATTGAAAGAAGTAATCCTCGAAACAGCAACAACCATTTGCGGAAGAGTAAATTAAAGCCCAATTTGAAACGAACAAGATGGTGGAACGACAAGGTGAAAGAAAAAATCTAAGAAAAGAAAACAACAAGGAAGAAGTACCTACAAACAAAAAAAGAAGAAGACTGGCAACAGTATATAGTAAAGAGAAACGAAGAAAAGAAAGCAGTCAAGACAGCCAAACAAGAAACATGGGAAGAATTCGGGAAAGAGATAGAACAGAAATTCAAAGACAACAAAAATAATAAGAAAGAATTCTGGATGACTGTCAAGAGCCTCAGAGGTAAATTTGGGAAAAAGCTGTGGAGCATAAAGAACGATAAGGATGAGATCATAACAGACCTACCAAGAATATTGGAAACATGGAAGTCGCACTACAATACGAAATTCAAAGCACAAAACACACAAGAACAAAACAACCCCATCGGAGGAAACCAAGAAGGCGCAGAAGGAGAAACGATAACAGAGGAAGAAATTCAGGAGGCAATATCATATATGAAACTCGGAAAATCTGCGGGAAGAGATGGGATAAGTCCTGAGTTGATTAAGTAAGGGAGAGAGCGACTGAAAAAATAGATCCACAAGATATGCCAACAAGTATATGAGGGAGATGAGATACCCAAAGATTGGGAAGAAAACATAATTGTCCCAATTCACAAGAAAGGAAACACGAATGACTGCGATAATTATCGTGCCATACGCCTGTCATCGTGTGCACAGAAAATCTATTCTAGGATATTGGAAAAAAAGATCAGACAACTCGTAAAGAAAGAACTCCAAGAGGAACAAGCGGTTTATAGGAAGGGTAGACAGACACAAGATCACATATTCGCACTTCGAACAGCAATAGAAAAGAAATTGGAAGAAGAAAAAGCATTGTACCTTGCATTTACAGATCTAAAGGCGGCATTTGATACGGTGCCAAGAACAAGCCTTTGGAAAGCAATGGAAACAGCGGGCATCCCGGGAAAACTTAGAGAAGCCACAAGGCGGCTGTATGAAAGGACAAAGGGAATAGTCAGAATACAAGGACAGGAGTCAGGTAGTTTCATGATGGAAAGAGGTATCAAACAGGGAAGTCCCCTTAGCCCATTACTTTTCATTATAGTAATGAATGATATAATAAAAAACAGCAAAGATATTAGCCTGAACACCAAATTAGGAAACTGGAACATGAGAGCGGTCTATATACAAATCCTCGTATTCGTAGATGACATAGTGCTCATAGCGGACAATCAAAGAAAATTACAGCGAGCAGTTAATAAATGGAGTAATGATAAGATAAGATAAGATAAGAATTTATTAGTCCATATTGTAGCTTCTACATACAAAGAAGTATATAAAAACAATTCAGACAAGTCCAAAATTTAATATTAACAACGCTAAGTATTGTAGGCATATAGCACAAATATACACAAAATAAAAATATGCACTAAAGGGTCAGGTTGGTTCACGTTTAACACAGTGCTCAATAAACTCATTAATAGAATAACAAGCAATCTGAAGTAAGAAGTCTCTTAGTTTTCTCTTAAATATAGTTAGAGTTTTTGTTTGTCGTAGTTCAGCCGATAGAAGATTGAAGTATTTTGGACCGGCGTAATACATAGATTTTTTGTAGTAAAAATGATTGAAATCAGGGGCTCTAATATCATCTTTGTTACGAGTGTTATATTGGTGGTTGTCACCATTTAAGGCAAAAGTATCTTTATTTACATATACATAGCATAATAACTTATATAAATATATACTAATGACGGTTAAAATTTTATTTTCACTGAATGTTCTTCTACATGAATCTTTAGGTTGTATGCCAAAAATCAACCTAATTATTCTTTTTTGACAAACAAATACTCTATTAAGATGTTGAGCCTGTCCCCATGACAAAATATGGAATGATAAAATAGGATATACAAGTCCGTAGTAAGTGGACATAAGTGCTGTAATTGAAAAATCATTTTTTAGGTTTAAAATAGCAAAAAAATTACGATTGAGTCTTAAGCACATATCATTTATATGACTACACCAGTCAAAATTATTATTTATACAAAGGCCAAGAAATTTGACGTCAGTAACCTTTGTTACATTCTTGTCACCAACTAAAATATCCCGGAGTCCGGGTGACTTAAATTTTGGGTAAAACTCAACAAGAACAGTTTTAGACATATTTATTAAATTGTTCTTGTTGCACCACAGTGTGAAATCATTAATAATTTGACTTATTTTTGTACTGAGGATATCAGGATCTTTGTCACTTACTATTATACTTGTATCATCCGCATACATAAAAGTTTTACCAAAAGTGATGTGCTCAGGCAGGTCATTTATGTACAAAAGAAAAATCAACGGGCCAAGGACACTGCCTTGAGGCGTACCTAATTTTAAACAATGTACGTCGGAGTATACATCATTGTTTTTCACAATAAATGTCCTATTTACAAGAAATTACACCAACCATTTATTCAGAGAGCCCCTTAAGCCGAGTGCATTCATTTTATCAGCAACAAAAGCTGGATTTACAACATCAAATGCACGGGATAAATCGAAAAAGATTCCAGCAGTAAATTCATTTTGATCAGTAGAGTTGTAAATATGTTGTACAAACTCGGTACTGGCAGTTTCTGTAGAAAATTTCTCTCTGAATCCATGTTGACAGGTTGTGATTAGTCCTCTCATATTAAGAAAACTAAACACTTGGTTGCAAACTACTTTTTCAAATATCTTAGATATACAACTAAGGAGAGATATCGGTCGGTAGTTTTCAATCATTTTGGGGTCTTGTTTTTTATATATTGGTAGAACGAGAGCTACCTTTAAACGCTCAGGAAAAGTAGCAGAAAGTACGGATTTATTTAAAATCTTTGCCAATATGGGAGACAATATATTACTACATTTTTTGAGTAATAACATGGGAATTTCATCAAACCCAGTCGACTTTTTGTTTCTTGAGTCAAATATAGCTTTTTCGATGCAATTAGAAGAGCAGGAATAACAATAACTACAAAAAAAACAAAGCAATGAAAGTAAGTAACGCACAGAAGAACAAGAAAACTTGGACATAAGATGCGATGGAAAGCAGCTGAAAACAACAGACAGCTACGAATACCTTGGAGTGACCATAAGCCACGACGGAACAATAGAAGAGGAAATAAAGAATCGAATATCTAAGGCAACTAAAGTCTACTATCAGATAAGTTCAACACTAATAAACAAAAAGGAACTGAATAAAGAGACCAAATTACAGCTATATAAAGCTGTCTATCTACCAACACTAACGTATGGAACAGACACCTGGCCACTACAGGATAGAACCAAGAGCAGAATGACGGCGGCAGAAATGAAATACCTACGCCGGGTAGTGGGAAGAACAAAAAGAGACAGAAATACAACAAGAGAAGAACTAGACCTAGAACCGCTAGTAGAAACTATACAGAAGAAACAGTTGAAATGGTACGGGCATGTGGTACGAATGGGAGAGGAGAGGATACCAAGGAAAATGTTGGAGGTAAGAGGAGAGGGGAAAAGAAGACGAGGTAGGCCAAGGCATACATGGATGGACACAATCAAGAGGGAAGCGTAGAAGGGAGGAAAGAGTATGGCCAGTGTTGAATCCAGGGGGGTGACCGGGGGGGAAATTTCCCCCCGGGCAGTACAAAATTCACCCCCGGAAACATTACCACTTCATATTCATGTTTTTTTTCTGTCTATAAAAGAATGGGTGGATTGCGCCAGGGACAGGAAAGAATTCCAGAAGTGGATAGAGGACCTGACACCTTAGAGTACAAGGGAAAGATAAAGAAGAAGAACAACTTATCGGTAATACTCCACCTTACTCATTAAAATGATGATTCGTTAGTTTTTTAATCGATTCAAGCAATAGTCACGCAAAATATATTGCGTGCATAGTTCCTTGCTTCGATAATGCTGACCAGATTGCACTCACGCTGGTCGTGCAATCTGACCAGCATTATCGGCAAGTCACTTAGCACTTAATACATTACTGTTGATTATACCTCTCCTTGAATCATCAACCAATAACAAACGGCAAAATGCATAGTTACGCATGTACTAACTTTTGATAATGTACATAGCAACTGTAATAACCATATACCTTCTTGACTAATAAGTGATAGTCAAATACCAAATAGAAAAATCGCGAAATTACAACATTATAACTACTTACTTACTTAAAAAAGTCGTAAAACAATGGATTAGTTAACTACCGATTTCTCGTATTTTAATGACGATTTAAAAAAAGAAGTTGGTTTAGAAACAACAATAATAAATTAAAATTATTCTAACAAATGATCAAAGATGTTTCCACGGTTTCTAATGCAAGTCAGTATTCTCTTTAGAAATGATGCCTTCACTTCTGGTATTCAGTAATTTGAATTTTAAAGCTTCTTCATCTACAACTGGCGTCTTATGAATAATCTCTTGTAAGATTTACGCTTCTTTCGGACCATGGTGCATGTTAACCTCTTCCAGTCCATTTATTGGCAAATGTATTGTTTAAGTATTTCTTTGCAGATCCAAAATGGTGACATTACAAGATTTCGGTGGCCAAAGATCTTTTGAAATTAATCGGCGTTAAAGAACTGATGTAGATATTCCCACGTTGTTCCAGCTACACGAGGCCTTGCGTTATCTTGTTGGAAGTAGATATCCTTGTTGAATTTCATCATCATGGAGCTGATTCACAAATTCTTCAAGAATGTTATTTTAATATCTTTCGGCATTTATTGTATCTTCAAAGAATATTGCTTCGATAATTCTCCGGCGAGAGCACGCTACCCAAACGCCTAGTTTAGGGCAATGCAACGAAGCTTCACGCAAGAAATGTGGATTATCAGCGCTCCATAAGCGCATTATTTGTGAATTAATGTAGCCATTTAAGTAGTACCACGACGTATCAGAAAAAACGTTAAATCCAAAATATCATTATTTAAATGTTGCAAGAACCAGTTACAGAATAAAATTATCTTATTTTAATCTGGAGGTAAGAGCTCTTGATACATGTGTAGTCTGCATAGATTTATATTGAAATCTTTTTTTAAAATTGAATGGCAAGTACTATAACTCAAATTCACTTCTTGAGCAAACCTTCGGATTAATGTGGAGGGTTCGTTTTGCATTCGATTTTGAACATCTGCAATTTGTTCTGCAGTTCTCACAACGTGGTCCACCGGTTCTTGCTCTGTCAGCTACACTACCAGTTTTCCTAAAAGCAGCTACAGTACGCCGTACTTGATAAAAAATCCCTTGCTGTTATTTCAACGTTAGGAAATCTTTCTCTAAATTCGTTTACAACAAGCCTGTGCAGAGTACTGTCAATTACCATTTTCCAACCATTGCATATTATGCTTCTATTATAAATATTGTATGTTCTGGTAACATTTTTTAAAATAAATTATTCAGAAATTGTTGACAAAAAAATTATTGCATATTAATAACAAATGTCAAATGGCAGCTTCTAATTTTCTGGTGTTCCAGCGCATATATCACTAGCCTCGACACCGCAAGGTAAATGAGGTCACTGATAATACATACATACATACATACATAATACACATGACTTCAAAATTCCAAAGGTATCTTTGATGGAGTTACTTTTTGCTCATACTAGATACAGTCGCGGTCAAAAAAACCGGGACGATTTTTGACCTAATTTTTAAAATGCAAAAACAAGTGCCGACACTGACAATTCTAATTAACAAATCTTATCAAAAGTCATTGTTTAGATCTGAATAATGACTTTTGATGACATTTATTAATTAGAATTTTCAGTGTCAGACATTGTTTTCGCATTTTGAGAGTTAGGTAAAAAAAGTGTCCCGTTTTTTATGGCCGCGACTGTGATTCTTATAAAATAAATGTTGACAAAAGTTATAGACAATTGCTTACTATATGTAATAGGGCTTTAACAAATATATTTTCATTGTTGATTTTTGGAGTGAAGAAGTTATTTCTAAAAACCTAATTTCAATGTTTCCAAAAACTTGACTTACAAAAGAACATTTTAAACAAAAGTTGTAGATAATTGCACAATATATCGTGTGTTCCAAAAAAACTCATTCGCAGCATGGCATGATCAAATTGAAGTTTGCTGTAACTTGATACATATCCATTGAAGCAAATGAACTACCATAAGTTAGATGAAACTAAATTACATATTGAGCTTGAACTATTTTTCTAAAATATACAAAACACTTAAGAAAAACAACTTTTATTGATCGTTATGATTATTATATTCGTTGTTGTTGTGTACATGCCATCTGATTTTCCTTTTTTCTTGATACAATTAAACTTAACGCAGTGTAAACTTTTACCTGTCACAGTGACAGATGTTTTCATAAACAAAATGCGATCTGACATTCACCTACAGACTTAAGTTTAGACATAACTAGATTCTTTGTCTTTCTTTCCAAGGCCTACCCTAAATGCGTTCTTTTGGAAAACACGATATGATCTTGTTCTCTGAATTTTATCAACTTATAAAATGTTCCTGGAAAACGAAGAAGAGTATAAGAGTAAAGTGCCACTTCCGGTTACTTTATTTTCATGAAAAACCACTGGGATCACGGAATTTATATTAAAAACACAGATTAAACTGTTTTCTCTCATTTTCTGAAAGAGATAGATGACAACAGGACTGAAAAATGAACAGCTCAGTTACTATGAAGAAATACATGAACTACACATAGAGGCGTCGTAATCGGAAGAGCAATGGTGCATGTTACATAACGGATTTTTTTCAATTTCCTGAAATAGAGTTCCCTTTTTAATGCTGTTATGGAGTTAAATGTCACAACCAATGAGATAACGTGACCATGTGACGTCACACGCAGGAAAATAAACAGGTAGATTTTGGAACTCAACATAAATGTAGTCCATTCCAATAGAGATTTTATCGACCTATCTAAAATCTACCGCATCTTCAGTGGATATTTTGAAATATTTGTTTAAAAATAACTTTATTATCTTACAACATTCCCAAATTTATCGATTGCTTTATACATTAACTTAACATTACCTGTCTTTATTGCTGAGGGTGAAAAATCATGATTTTAATAAAAAATGTTATTTAGGATCCAGTGTGATACAAAAAAGGGTATCAAATGTAGCTATAATAAGCAGTGAAACTGACATTGACATAAATATAAACTAGCTCTTAAGCTCATCACCACGCAGATGGCCTTATACTAATTAATAGTTTGTTATTTAACAAACAAGTACGTTAATGAGAGCGATTATAGATATTAACGATACAAGTTTGATTATGAGCATCTTAACGAAACGAGTTTGATTGCCAAAACGAGGCGGTGAGTCCAGTTTTGCGGCAATCAAACGAGTCTCGTTAAGTGCCATAAGCAAATGTGTATTGTTCAATATTTTATCTTCATCAATAAACTCTGGTTCAAAGTATTCTTTATATAAAAAGAATGCGGAAATATTCATTACCGCACTGAGTGCGGTAATAAAGCTCTTAACGATACTGAAATTAATTTAGTTAAGAGTCTATAAAAACACCCATAAAGATAAATAAATAAACGGGACATTTTAACGTTAGTTGTAGAGATTATAAATCGCCGATTAACGCACGAATGAGTTACAATATTTTTTCGTTGATCATATCTTATTAATTTGAAGAAAATCTAATTTTATTCCAAGAAAAGCATTTGACACTCAAAGTTTTGACCTTAATGCCATCTTTGATTACTATACCAAAATCGTTTATGTATTAATAAAAAAATCATTCATTAATAAGGGTCATTAGTAGACGATTTTCTATACATTAATGAAACCCATAAATAAACGAACAACGGAAAAATAATTTTTGCATTTGTAAAATTGAATTGTAAATAAAAAAGTTACAGGAGAAAATGTTTTAAACCCCTTTAATAAAGAAAGCGCGCCGCAAGAACAAATTTTGCTAGGTCGAATAATGGTTAAAGAGAGTTCAAAATTATATACAAAATAGATAAAAATTTCTTAATGTTTGTAGTAATACTGAAACAGTAAGAGGAAACACATAGTAATGTGAATTATATTAATTCACAACGAAAAAAATATTGCAGTCAGTGGGAAGCCAATTTGTGCTCTGGTGAAATTCGATTGCCAATTAAACCTTTGAAACAATAAAGAAGCCGACCTGCGATTAATTAATAAAATGTATCGATGGTAGCATAAAATCTCAGATTAACCCCCCTACAGTTTATACACCACGGCAGCTCTGAAAACTCTTTACTTACCGCGATGGCCCTAACTAACTCAAATTTCGGCGGCCTTGGGCCGTAGGTTCAAATCATCAGCTCTGTGCCCTGGAATGTCTTAAAAAAAAGGAAAGGAAATGGGCGCCAGAAATCAAAAAATTTCAAATAATAAGAAAAAAAACTACAAGTGACTAGCGTTTAATTAGTAAATAATAAAAAGTCTTGAAGTGTCAGTTATAAATAATCAGGATAATTAAAATGCAAATAATGTGATAACAAAGTTGTGTACGTTAACTGAAGGTTGCGACACGCAATAAATTCTGAGCATAATTAACTACAAGCATAAAAATTCAAATGTAAAAAGCAAGAGCATGTATGAAATTGAACATTACATGTTAATAATGGCAAAACGTATGAATTTAAATTCCAAATAATTACTGGTTTAAAATGTATAAAAGTAAAATCCAGGTATTAAAGATACGATAAATCCCGGAATAACACAAACTAACCTCGCTTTTCCAACGCTCATAAACGGCTAACAGGCAAACGCCGACCGGTGTAGCTACACCCTTCGGTTCAAAATAAGCTGGTCGTGAACTGCCAGCATAATGGACGAAATCGCCGTGGATGCAAATTATAGCAAAGGCACCCTCGAACAGCAGCAACTAAGCCGAGCACCAGCAGGTGTCGAAAATGCGATAAGGCTAGCGGCTTGGCCTCCGAGAAAAACTCGTGGTTGAAACTGGTAATAAAGAGCTAAGAAAAAAATGTAACTACTATGGAGAAAATAAAACAGAAGAACGCTATCGTATCTGATCGTAATCAGCCCTAGGAAACATACACTGCTCATAGAAATCGGTTGAGCACACGTAATTTGACTTAATTAAAATCAAACCTCAGCCACGCCAAACACGGCGGGCCGAGGCGAGAACAGCAAGTGCTCGGACGAAAAATTCGTTTTCAAAGGAAGGCTCGCACTCTGATAACAGATTGCGCGGGTCGAGTGTTCATCGCGCGAACGAAAGAACTTGATCTAGGTACAAAATACGATGCTTTGGAAAATTGAAGAATTTGAAATGCAAAGGATTTATAATTCAAATAAAAATATACAGGTTAAGCCTGAAATAATTGGATAACTGGCGAAACAATTAGGCGAAGCCAAAAAATTGTTTCACCTTTTAGGGTACAAACAGACTGGGGCAGAGAGAAAAGAGAAAAGTTCTATGTCTTCCTAGTAAAGACGTCTGAACTCGATGTAGGAAGTAACAATGTATTGCAGACGTCTTAATAGTTACTGTACCTTATGTGATAGTTCTTTACAAAAATATTGGTGCATACAGCAGTGTGCCACTGAAAGAACATGTAACGTGCACGAAATAAATAAAAAACGACAGGAATTAGGTGAATGGGATCACTAATATGGGGAGCCTATTTATGTGTTGGATTACATTCAGTTGTCTGACGTATTTGTTTATCTTTGCATTATAAAGACGTGATGATGACAGGGCCGATGGCGGACGAACTGCGCCCGATCGTTGACGATGAAAAAGTGACAGACGCAGGTACTCAGGCACACAAGGTACAACACACATTTATACATATAGGGATATAGAAAGCATGCTATTATTTTATTTAATAAAAGGACGACTTTAATATATTTACTGAAAATTTCGAATCTCTAAATGCCTTTTATACGGCCTTATTTTAGAGATTTTCCTAATTTTAAGGAATAAAACAATTTACAGTGTGTTTCACTTTTCATAAGGACGCCTAAGTAACTTCTTTATTTTATCAATCAAATAATAATTTTATCAGTTTTGTAGTTCACGACAATGCATATTTTTGTATGAATAGAGTTTTTATAACATCAAAATCTAACCAAGTATTATTAAAATAAAAAGTAGCATTTCAAGTAAAGTCATAGTAGTTATTAAGATAGAGCAACAATGTATTAAGGAAAGTTCTTATAAATTACTCAAAACCCCAAATACCAAATTTCGCTGAAAAATGTTTAAACTTTTCAACATTTGCATAATTTGTTGTTGCAATAATAAGGCTATGACACAAGAAAACAATTCGCAAATTTTATTCAACATTAAAAAGCAGCAAAATTTAACGAACAATATTTTAAATAGGATCTTTTTCAACTAATTCACCTTGAAGACGAATAAATTTTTCCAATCGTTTTTTGTGATTCAATAAAAATCAGAGGCGAAAGAACCAGATGAGGAAGAAACAAAACACCAAGAAGATTGGAAAACAAAGATGATAACATATCTAAAGAGGTGGCCAGTTAACAGATCCATTTCGTGAATCCATTTCCTGGATCTGTTAACTGGCCACCTTCGTTCGTCCGATTTAACGCCATTAGATTATTTTCTTTGGGGATATGTAAAGTCGCATGTCTACGCCCATAAGCTGGAAACAATTGAGCACTTGGAAGCCAACATTCGACGCGCCGAAATACAGCCTGATTTACTGCGAAGAGTGTGTGAAAATTGGACCTTCCTATTACGTCATGTACGCGTCAGCCGCGGTGGTCACATGTCCGAAATTATATTGAAACAATAATGCCATAAAATTATCTTTCAAATATGAACGAATCAGAGAACTAGGTAATAACAGAATCTATAGAAGAATTTACCAAACATAGACAGCTTGGTTGGTGCGGTTACCTACAAAGGCAGAAAAACACAATCCAGGTGAATAAAGTGTGGGAATACAGAGCCCAGGGAAAAAAGAAGAGAGGAAAGCCAAAACAAACATGGGACAACATAATAAAGAAAATTCTAAAGTAAAGAGATAAAAATTGGGATAAGTTTATGACGACTTAAGTGATGTGCTAATATGTGACATTTTATACCATTACACCCATTTGCGTAGAAAGGGTTTCCGATTATACAGTGTGTCCCATAAAGTTCTCTACATATGGAAAACTTTTTAAATTATCTATTTATCAAAAGAAGTATTCTTCTTAAAAGGTTCTACATTACCCAAAAACCGAGTTAATAGAGACAGGCTTTGAGAATAAGAAATATACGTAGCAGCATTTATCGACCTACAAAATGCCTTTGACAAAATCTGGCACCTAGGACTAAGGTACAAAACAATAAGACTGGGATTCCCCTGATTAACATAATTTCGTCCTTCTTAAAAGACAGAACTTTTTTGTTGAGAGTGAATACTATCGTATCAAATAAAAGACCAATATTGACGGGAGTACCGCAAGGTAGTATATTGGGACCTCTCTTGTTCAATATTTACATGCACGACTTGCAAACAACTGACAATACTACCTTGGTTATGTTTGCGGATGACACTAGTGAAAACCTCCAAGTAGCAGTGAACCATTTACAAAGTGCCCTAGATGAGATGTACAACTGGTATAACAACTGGAAAATTAAAATCAACGTAACAAAGACGCAGACAAAAATATTTACCCTAAAACAAACAAAGAACTTACCAATCATAAAATTAAACCAAAATAAGATTGAGTGGAACAACAAGGATTCAGAAATTAAATATTTGGGCGTCTACCTAGACACCAAACTAGGATGGGGCATCCATGTAAACAAAAAACTAAGTGAGTGCTATGTCAGGCTGGGTATCCTATACCCGCTGATAAATAGAAAAACTCATTTGCGTGTTGAGTGCATTATGCTAATATATAAAACAATACTAAGACGTATCTTAACATATGCATGCCCTGTATGGAGAAATTCATCTAACACACACCACAGAAAATTACAAGTTCTACAAAACAAAGTCGCTCGAATTTCAATGTATGCGCCGTGGTTTGTGCGGAATGACCAAATTCACAAGGAACTAAATTTACCGCCACTACCCGATCACATAAATAAACAGTGCAACAAATTCTTTGATAATATAAGTGAATGCAACAGTGCAGCGACGTATTGTTATGAATGCCAGCTTGTTTTATATTATAAAGGTTCTTTTAAGTTAGAAATTTAATAATAGCGCAAATCACCACATAATTCTCAGGTTCTTTTTTTATTGTGCTAACTTTGCCTGTCAGTAACTTAGGCTAATTAAAAATGAAATGCATTTATTACTTTTCAAAATAAATGGTTAAATGCCCCTTTTTATATTTTATTGAATTGCAATACTATCTAGGTTAGCTCTCGGCAAAACACAAAACTTCTCTCATGTGAGTTCAGAATTTGACTCTATTCAAAATTTTAGACTATTTGTCCCAAAGTAGCTCATATGCGCTCTTCTAGTAGATAATATTTGTAACCTCAATGTGACAGCTAAACACAGAATTTTTGCCAGTGCAATTGGCGTTAATTTGAATGTTTAAAATCGTGAAATGAAGCAGGGAAACCTCAGGTAAATTGATTTAATTATCGCGCTTGGCAACAAACCTCCACGAATTTCTTTATAGGTGTGACGTAGATAGACACCAACAATCATTTGTTTCTGGTGGCTTGGAAATTCTTATAAATTCACAGATTCTGATGACTCTTTGCTAATTATGAAAATTGGGGCGTAGCTGGACTCTTGGAAATGCAATGGACTCGTTCTTTAGGCTTTAATCTCGGACCGCAACAGCTTTCCGGAGCCACATCACTTGAATAATAAGCGAAATCCTACCTCGTAACTTCTATCCGAACTTGGGCATGGAGATGGTCGCAGGTGACGCCGTTGGAATTTCTCCTCTTGTGGACGCTTCCCTGACGGCAAATGTTGATTGGGATGCTCTTGCAGACCCCTCTGATGTGCTGGAATGCTGACCTCTGGGTTCATCGGCTTAAATAGGTCGTAGTCGAACTTCGGAAACTCTAGGTGTGGGTTCTGATGTCCAACTCCAGGTGTTCGGTGTCCATATCCACTCGGAGGCGATTTGGAGAATTTACAACTTTTTTGTTGCGGAACTTGCTGCCAACGTTCCCACAGGTGCACGGTCACTTGGACACTAAAACTGGATACTTTTTATTGGGTAAAAATACTTTTTATTTATTCAAAACATTAATTTAAGGGAGGACAAATTTTGCCCCAAACTTCAATAATTTATTTTCTATTGTTCTCCTTATTATTCAACAAAACAAAATCACGTTGCTGTGATACCGTGATCTGCTTATGTTAAATAAAAATTAATTTTGATAACAACTACTCATAAACGGAGTAAAGTTTGATTACATGATTCTTATTAAAATTTTCTTAAATCTAAAAATTGTCTTTATTGCTTATAGCTAGCATTGTTCTTTCTCGTTACACACACATGTTTTAAAATCACTGCTCTGCTTTTGCACTTTGTTTTTATTAATGCACTGGTATTCGAGTTCACAATTTTTACACGTCACTTGCTTTTCTTCTCTTCCGTTGCCTAATTCTGGACTGCTCTTTGCAATTATTATTTTATCATACCCTCTGAAATATGCTTTGTTTATGCGTGCCTTTATCCGTCTAATTACTGCTTCTTGCATCCCATTACCCATGCATTTAATATCTTTATTACTGTTTAAATAGCAATTATATAAAATATATTAACTCTGTGCTTTATTGACTTGGTTAACTATTTCGCACTGCAAACAGAGCCAAATTGTGGGCTTAAAACCATTTCAGTATAACCTTGGTAAAAAAGGTAAAAAGAAGACTCCCACAGGACTTATTACAATAAATAACTTTCACTAGCAAGCAAAATTATATGTGTTAAATCGAATAACTGTACAATGTAATATATGAGGAATCTAAACCTCACTTTGTTAGTATAAGTCAATAATTAAGACTCACAACCGATCATGTATAGCAAAATCAATGCTGAGCTAATTAAACTATTATAAAAAAAACAAAATGTGCTCATAAAATTCCAAAACTATCTGCTACTATACAAGATAATTAAAAAATTATAATTTGGCTAAAGAGTAAAGTACCCTTATTTCTGAAGATAACAAAATTTAGTGGAGCAAAATAATTGAAAATAATTAAGAAAATTATGTTATTATTGATAGAAGCTGCGTGGTGCAGATAAGTAAGCGCCAGGCTTGCATTAAGCAAGTCCTCGGTTCGAATCCCGCTGGGTGCGGAATTTTTCCGTATCCTTGGCGATTAGAATCGGGCTCAGTGAGACCATTCAGTGTTGGGTACCAAATTAACTGTGCTCTACTCAGAACTACAGACCTAAGAGATAGAGTAACAAGGTCAACACATCACCAAGACACTCAACTCACACAATGGTTGCTTCGCAAGCACCAAAGGAGCGCTCCAACTCTGTATCCCGAATCCGGGCCAAGTTGAGCATTGTACCGCCAGATGCCAGCGCATAAAGCACCAGCCTCTACACCGCAAGGTAAATGAGGTTACAGATTATACATACATACATTATTATTGATAAAGCTTCCACAATTTTAAGTAAATCTGGGCTTGTAATTTATATAAAATGCTGAGTTTTGGATACTATCAATTTTCCTTGATTTAGTAGAACACACACCGAGTCATGTAAGACCGACTTTCAATTACTTCAACTTTTCTACCCTTACTAATTCACTTATCCCCTCCCCCACACTTATGAAACTTTAAATTTAGGATTATTTTGGAATTCATGCCAAATGGACATAACTGACCCTTGTGCCTTTTTCTTTTGAGAAAAAGTAACCTTCCACAGCTTGCTTGGATTTGAATGATAAAAGCCATTGACAAAATTATAATCCTTCATACAAGAGAGATCCACAATCATGAAACACTAGAAATATACAAACGAAGAGTGTAACGCCTTTAAATAAAGAATGCGCGAGGAATGCGCGTTAACAAGAGCCGAGTTGTGTAAGACTGATTTAAATAGCTTCAACACCTCTCTTGTCACCATTTCACTTATCCTCACCGCACCCCTGAAGCCTAACTTCTATCATGTTCACTTCCAGTTATATACAAAGTTCCAATTATTATACAAAAAGAAATGTTCTATCCGTCTGCTCACCCCAACAGTATAATATACTTTTTATTGACAATCAACACGGGAGTACCACAAGGTTCCATTCATGGACCCATGTTATTTAATCTGTGAGCGATATGACCGAATCATCAAATGCTCACCTCGCAATGTACACTGATGACACGACAATAATCGCCCAGAATAGTGACATACTCGAAGTAGCCACTCAACTTCAACAACCTGTCAAGAATATTACAAACTGGTGTAACAAGTGGCATATTCTACTTAATGCTCAAAAATGCAAAACAAAGATTTTTAGTCTTCGTCGTCCCAACAACCCACCAAGAATAAAAGTCAACATCGAAATTGAATGGAAACCACCCGACAAAGGCGTGAAATATTTAGGAGTACTTACATCTTGATAGAAAATTTACATGGGGGCCACATATAAATAAAAGATTAATGAATGTCACGCCAGACTCGTTCAATTGTATCCGCTAATAAATCGTAAATTGCCATTACGAATCAAGTGTGCACTTCTAATGTACAAAGCATTACTTTTTATTACATATGGATTCGCCGTTTGGGAGCAGCATCTAAAACACACATCAATAAAATTCAGGTGCAGTCCAGTCGATATCCACTTTTTACCTGGAAAGTATTCCGAAGTTAATGGAACAGACAGGTTATTTGGGGCTACTCTAGGATGTCTATCTTAAGTTTTCGACCTCGAGGACCCTGTGCTAACTTGGGGAGGGGGGCAAAAACCCCAAAATGTTCGGACTTTTTCAGTTTTTCACTTATATCTCGTAAACTAAGCATATTTTGTGTGCCGTAGTGTATTACAAAGTTGTAGAGCATTAAATTTTCTAAAATTTGGCTGGTGAAATGAATTTTTAGACCCAATATTAATCGAGATACAGCCGATCAAAGTTAGACAAAGTTTTTCGAAATGTCAAAAAATATCCGAAAAACGAAGGTTTTGACCTTATAGCTATTTATTACATAATTTCCATGTTAATTATGTTAATTACTTATCAATATCGACATCTTGGAACACCTATGACCCCTCTCCCCCCCAACCCCCCCTTCATGCGAAGAACATCTTGTTTACTGATCACAGCATTTCGGGGGGTGACAGCCATTATTCCTCCCATTGCATGGAACGTGGCATGTCCATTCAGTGTATTTACGTTGAAGTCCGCGTTGTCAAATATGAATTGGTTGCATGGATTGACTGAGATGTCAACTACAGATTCCTTTGCTTGTATAACATACGATCCTCCAAGCCTAGAAGCTTCGACATAGCTGGCTGAAAATCCCAAGATAGCAAGGAGGTTCAGAAGAAGCTCGGATTCAAACTTCTTATAACAATATGTTGCCACACCAATCATAATGGATGACAAGAATGATTTTGGTCGAACGGCTAGAATTATGGCATGTGCCAGTGCAAGACACTTCTTCTTCCATGGCTCCAATAAACCCTGTTTGTTCGTCAAAATCATCGTGTGCAACAGGAGAAGCAGCGTCTCCGGGACGACATGATGGGCACCAGCATGAAAATTATCAGTCGGAGGGTAGGAAGCAGTGTTGAAAATTTTTGAGCGGATGTCCTGTAAAATAATTTTCCCAGCAGTTTCCACAATCCAAGCGCGTTCTTTTTGCGGGTCCGACATCTTCCCATTAGAGTACCAGTTGGCCGACAAGATTTTGTGACCAATACTCTTGAAACATACAACACTCCCTCTGTTGGCCGACTGAGAAATGATGTCATCTCATCTCCATACTTCTCTTCCAGATGCTTCTTCACTGTTATTATATGAGGACGGGAATCCTCAGGAATCTCATCTATCAACTGTCCAAGAGAAAACTGGCATTCCTCCCTGTTTTCCTCGAGAAACTTGTACACGATTTCCATTGCTTGGTTAATGCTGGTAGTAGGTTGTCCTCTCTTCTGAAGACGACCAGGTAATTTGTAAAAATTTTGAATGCATTTTTGGTGGTATTCTGCGTTTACCGCAACTAAATCGGTGTTCATACCCACCAAAATGCCAATCCGATCTCCGTTTTTCCCCCACTCATCTCCACGCTGCCTTACGTACGACAAAATCGTACTTGCTACCTCACTTTGACCATAGGATTGCGCCTTTAGACTGGTAATTTGTTCTGCCTTTGCCTGTACTCTTTAGTAACCGACTCTTCGCAAAAGAAGCACTTGTTGTTAAAATCAAATGATAATGAGGCTGTACTTCAGCGTGTCGGCTTGGGGGGAGGTGTAGGAGTTTCACTTTCATGACGCAAAGAAGCCACAATTAATTTCTCGTTGATGTATTATTTTTTGGCAAGCCGTGTGAATTATAATTTCTTCCACTTCTTCCAGCAAACGTTGATGTTCGCGCTGTCTTCGTTTTCCAGCAGAAGCAAGAAGCGTAGCAACTCCTCTCTTTTTCACTACAGATACTTCACCACCTTCCAAACTTTCCTAGCAAAGAAAACACCGACCTGTCGCTGACGTTGAAGTTGATGCCATGTCAAACGATAAGTTTCCTACTCAATGGAAAACACTCGATAACTAAAACAGCTCGAAGAAAAAATACGCGATCGGAAACCACTTTGAATTATGAGAACGAGAATTTCACCTAGAACGGCCAACATGAAACTGAGTTGTACAGAACTGCTAGACAGAGGCTGGTAGCGGTGTCTAGTGGTGCGCCCCGTGGCCGCCGCGTAAACTACTGATCCCCAGAATCCTGTAAAACGTAAATGGAAAAACGAGATTAACATAATTAACATGGAAATGATGGTAATAAATAGTTATAGGGCCAAAACCTTCGTATTTCGGCTATTTTTTACATTTTGAGAAACTTTGTCTAACTTTGATCGGCTGTATCGCGATTAATATTGGGTCTAAAAATTCGTTTCACCAACCGAATTTTAGAAAATTTAATGCTCTACTACTTTGTAATACACTACGGCACAAAAAATATGCTTAGTTTACGAGATATAAGTGAAAAACTGAAAAAGTCCGAAAATTTTTAGGCCTTTGCCCCCCTCCCCAAGTTAGCACAGGGTCCTCGACGTCGAAAACTTAGGATAGAAATCCTAGAGTACCCCCAAATAACCTGTCAAAATTCCATTAACTTCGGAATACTTTCCAGCTACCCCCCCTATTTTTCATTATATCGACTGGACTAGTGTTTCAAAACAAAATATTGAGAATAGCTACAAATGCACAGTGGTTTATTAGAAACAAATACCTACGTGCATGAACTAGGTGTACCGACTGTGAGAGAATTTATACAGAAGGCCAACAAAAAGTTTTTTAAAATATGCAGTTTTGCCCTGGTGCTGCCCATTACACCATTGGGGAACTTAATCTACACGTGCGCCTAAAAAGACAACTTCCTCAAGATACTTTAACATTCACCGACAACAGTGATTCAGTGACTCTGACAAGACCAGCTTTTGCTTTTGACACGTATTACGCTAACGCAATTGGAAACGCAAGGAATGACTCTAGATTAATTAACAGTTTTGAGAATACATGCAAAAGTGTAAGAGGTAAAGTAAGCAATAAGTACTCATGTTTTAGAAAAATGTATATCAGTAATAAAGAAGAACCTTGAAATTATTATCTTAAACAATATTAGCCACGTTTTGAATGGTGAATCTGTTGAGAAGCTTGATGTAGCTCCTGTAGACGTTGAAAGATCGGTTTTATATATTTTAGTATGTACAGATTTTCAGTCAGAGGACATACATTCCTTTCCGACAATTTTCAAAATCAATTACATGTAACATGTTTTTATGACGATGATTAATTTATAAATTTTGTTTGTCCTACCTGTTTTTTATTGAAATAACAGTTTCATTTTGATGTATCTCATTGTACGAGTTATTAAAATGCGTAAAACCAAACATGATAGTATATTAATAAGTATTAAGAACGATAAGGACATTTTACCGATCGAAGACAGTTGTTTGGTGAAGGAACGAAGCAACAACTCCAATCATTGTCTGAGATCTATAATTTCTTAACGTTCATGATGCTTATGACGATAGAAATGTATTTTTCTTCAAACATCAGTAAAATGTGATATACCACATAAATCAAGAATAATATGTTGGTGGCACCATGGTGTAAAGAATTTTACACCATGGGTGGCACTATAAGTCTATGTCAAATTCGAGCTTAGCAGGTTAGGTTTTGCGTCAGTCTGTGTCAAAACTTGCTCCAAACCATATATCTAATACTTACTATATTGCTAGCGGCTATGAGTGGGGAAACTCACCGATGAAGTGAGATACACAACCAACTCCTTCATGTATACGGTGAGCTGTGCGCAAGCGCGGCGGCGTCGTCCGCCCAATGGGGAAGTGGTCAAGTTTAAAATTCTTTCTAAAGGCGGAGTTCGAATTCTCACGCATGCGCACGAGACGCGTTATACTCGAAGTGAGACTATGTCGGCGCCGTAATGTTTTTTCTGAAGTTTCCAGGCCCTACCAGCAATATATGTGTATTATATATATGCTCCAAACCTAGCCTGCTAACCTCGATTTTTTTTTACTTACCATTCTAGAACAGTAAACATAACTTACAGATTTGGCAAAAACCGCGGTAACTAAGTAAAATAGTTCTATCGTACAAAAAATATGTATTCTTCGTTTTTAAATTTTATCATAGGTTTGTGATTAATTGACCATTAATTAATAGTATATTATGATACGAGTTTTATAAGAAGCATTTTGTAGCACGCACGGATTTAGGGTACGACGAGCGAAGCGAGGAGTGCCCTAAAGGAGTAACTGCTACAAAATGCGTTATAAACGAGGTATCATACAGTATTTTATCTACTTTGCCACTTTTCTAAGCAAAAAAAAATGAAAATTTTTAGTATTTTTATTATAGCATCGCTTTGCGTATCGTAATAGCCTCAGTACAAACGCAAAGTAGATAAAACATTTTAAAATTCTGTCTAGAGGGCTGTGGATTAAAAAAAGATGTTGGCAGCGATGAGTAAAGGCATAACCCACGGCCTGCTGAATTGCGTGACAAACGTCACTTTTTGTCACATAATTCAGCAGGCCGTGGTATAACCTATACAATTTTGTTAGATTCACTTAGCTGACAGAATGTTTTTTTAATATAGCCGGCTGAGTGTTGCATATCTCATGGCACTTGTAAAAGTTAAGCTCCAGTCTGCGTGGTCAGTAGTTGGATAGGTGAACATCTGGAGAACGGGCGTGATGTTCTAGCTTAGACAGCTCCTCTACCTCAAGTACCTCCGCTGAATTTAAAAATACACATACCCTCAGAGGCTTGGTGCATCCGGCACCCCGACACTGTGTAAACGATATAAGAGATTACAGATTATGTATGTATGTTTTTAATACTGAACTTTAAGTTATATGGAAAATGGAGGAAATCACTTTGAACTGTAGTTATTTTTGTTAACATTTTGGTGTCGAATATTATGGACCTACACAATAACACACGATAATTTCCTCTACATAATTTCTTATTCACAATCTGCTCAGTCCCCATTAATTACTCAACATATACATCACTAGGAGCTTCCTCGCTTGGTCAGTATTTTTCAGCTTCACTTTTCAAAATATTGTGAAATGCGCTCTATAAGTGCACTAAAAAAAAACTAATTTGAACTGTAGCCATAGCATAAATGTAAAAATGGCTTGGAATTGATAACAGTTAATTTTAAGTGAACTTCGCTTTTCAACTATAGTAGTTACTGCTAAACATCTACATTCAGTGATGCGGAACTTTGCAGAATCGGTCTTCTGTACTTTATACGCCCCTAAGTAGATGTAATATCTTGGGTACTGCGTTCAAGACACAATTGCATTTTGTTCTCACAAACTGCTATAATACATCAGCCTACATTTTTACCTACACTGTACGTAACAACCTTTTGTGATGCGAATACCATACAAAGGTATTGTTTTTAATTATTGGCATTAAACAAACACCTAGCGAAAAAACCCCACATAGGAATCCATTCAAAATAAGTAAATTTCATGCCTCATTTAAGTAGGTTTAAAGTTGAATCTTCAATTGTTTTCCTCCATAACCTCATTTTTAGAGCAATTTCAGCAAATCACCAACAAAACGTAAAAACTCTGATGACTAATTGCCAGCGAAAGCCAGTTTCCAGACTTTTCCAGAAAGTTCGTTCGCTGACCAGTTGTTTATACGCAGCGAAATAAACCTTATCTAGTACTTTTGACAGATGACTCGCTGCTATCAAGCATTAGTGCCAACCTAAAATCAATTTCTGCCCGATATGGAAGTTCAGGATAGGGTTGAGTTAGAGTGGCAGCTTTGTAGAGCATTATAAGCAGAATTTGGTAGATTTGTATAAGTAGCGCGCGGGAAGTTGATTGGTATTATTGAGTTCCAGCAACTTGTGTTAAAGGTACCGCAGCTAGTGTTAAAACAGGTAAGTTTATTACTTATTATTATTTAAAAGCTATTAATTGTTACTGTTCTAAATAAATGTACAGAGCGAATTTTGATCGCAATTTTTGTTTTAATGGATATGTACCTACTTAATTGACGTATTAGAATACATTTAATTAAAAGTACTTAACATAATAATGCATTATGATGCAATAAAATTCCTGCTATTGAAGTAGCTGTAAATTCTAAACACTAATTTTACATATCTTTGTAATATTCTACTAAAGCAATCTCTTTAATACAGTAATAAAATACAAGACAAAAGAGAAAGTAATTGATTGTAGCAACTGCACAATGCTATTAAAGCTAAGATTTGTAATTGATGGGAAATAGTCACCTAGGTAGACCAAATTAATTTAATAGTGATTTATTCGTGCATAGTTTTGTGAAAAAAGCAATTAAAAATATTTATAAGATTACGTAGATTTTGAACATCTCGTGCAAATTTAAATTTCTCCTGTAGCTCTGTTCAAAATTAAGAAAGTGTTTTGTTGATGTAACATATCTACCTAAGTATGCAGTTGTAACCTTTGCGAATATGAATTGCAGATTATATGTAAAAGCATGGACGTTTATAGGTATTTTAAACATTTATTGCAATTTACTCGTTTTGGATTTACAATTTTCCGTTTACTAATTTTTTTTTGTAAAGCAAAAGTGCAAGTCAAAATACCTTTAACTTTGAAAAAAACTTTATTGGCAGGATAATCACAACGTTTTGTACAGTGTTATCGTTATTTATCAGCTCTGGGTCAGGTAAACAGAGTTTAGCTATCAGGTGGTTAGAATAGCAATTGAATATAATTATGTTCGCAAACAAATCCATGAATCCTTATTTCATGTTTATTAAAATTCAGCCAATGAGACCAAATTTTCGAAATTTTCAAAATCAACACATGTTTTGATTCCCATAATTCGTAAACATTGGAACGTTGGCTTTTTATGGAATTTTTGAATTTTTATTGTCAAGAATGGTGGGGGGGGGGGATTTAAAAAAAACTTCATGGACTCTGCTATTGGACTAACACAATAATAATTGGGGATAATAAATAAGGACTTTTCCAATGTTTTGCAAATCTGCGCTGCAAAACGTTGATTAGTATTACTACGAAACACAACGAGAAGAGACGAGATTTTACCCATTCTCGATCTAGATTTCGAAAATTCTCGAATGCCAATGATGGATATCGAACGCGAGTTTTATACACAGCGTTTTCAAAAAGTTTGTAACAAATGGAAAACTTTTTATTATTGATTTCTCAAAAAATCACTATAAAATTTTCTGCTTCACTTAAAACCAGTCTTAGGAATATTTGTTTCAATTGTCTTATGATTTGGTTATAAATTTCATTAATGTAAAATTACTACAACAGAAAAATACCTTTGTTTCTAAATTAAAAGAAAAAATATACGGTACCCCCCACCCAAGAAAAGCGCCCTTCCGTGCTTTCCAAGAATACTTCGATACTCAGCATCACTCCGGTTCGCTAATACAATGAAATGCTATGAACCAGTTATTTATCAAAACAAAAACAAAAAAATTTTTTTTTTGCCGACGACCATAGCTCAAAAGTTGATGTTGCCTTCATTTTCGGAGGACCTATCGTATGAAAACGATCCAAGACTTCAGGAAGGTTCCTGGCAACCGGAATCGTGTACACATACGAACATACATCCCCCGCACAGCACGTTTAGGCACCCCCCAATACGGGGGATTGATCTAGTGGGCTGGGATCTTTACCAAAAGATCCGCACCGCCGAGACGGAGATTTGATATAGTGGGTTCATTAGTCGGTTGGCTCGAATTTTAGAGATATGTGACTCAGAGTGGTTTTCGATATGAGGGAATTTCAATACTTCGTACACTTCGTGTCGAAGTAATATTGTTTTTAAAAATTAAGTTCAGATGATGGGTGTTTTTTAAAATTTGACATCCATGTTGGTTGAAAACGTTCATTGTGAACATACCGCAAAACTTACCTAACCTTACTTTTGTAATTGGATTTCAATATATTCAAATCTAAACGTTGAAAACTACCTTTAATAAACGCTAAACTTACACCAAATGATAATAAATGAAAAACTTAATAAACAGTAATTAGCAATTAGTAATTAACAAATCTAATTAGAAAAGTAAGGTTACTTATATTTTACGGTATGTTCACAATAAGCGTTTTCAGTCAACTTCAACATCAAATTCTACACACAGCCATTATAAAGTTTGGATACATAATATTAATTTTTATTTTTCTACACCTTTTTAATTGAAAATGTTACGTTAACAAAACTGATTATTTTCTTTAGTAAACTTCGTTAAATCTTATACCTACTCTACTACGCTTATTAAAGTTTAGTGAACGAAATAATCAGAAACAACAGAAAACAATATTAATTTATATCTAGATGGGTTTTCAAGAAATTAATTGTTTAAAAGTACGCCTTATTTATCAAAAATGATGAAAAGATTAGCACAATTGACTTATTATCTATACAGCATAGTTAGTGTGTTAAAAATGAGAAAAATGAAAATAGTTTATATATTCAGAACATGAGGCTGTCCTGCTTTATTTTTTCAACTGAATTTACTCAGCTAACACAAAAATTAACGATAAGTACAAATTCAAATTTCATTCTGTACTATTTTCGATTTATTCGTAAGTACGTTGCATTGAGTTGTTTAGCGGACTTTTTTCACTGTCTGAGTGTTTTTCACACGACGTTTCATGAGTTCTTGATATACTTCCGTCATCAGGCGTGTTTTCGTACGTTTTTTCTACGTACAGTAGTACCTACCCCGGGATTTGAACCCGGGTCCACTGATCACTTGTGGTTACGAGTCTGTCACTCGTACCATATATTTTGGTATTAAACCTACATACCTACAGTGCTTTCGTAAAGCAGTGGATAAATTCGTTAAAAATTCAAGGATTAACTTTTGGGACAAACGTTGGGGCCCATCGATTTTTATTTGTGCATTTGTTTAAAATAAAATAATACATACAGGGTAACCCGCGTAGGAGGTATGACGTCATAGATGTTTTTTTTAAATGACAACCCCCAATTTTTATTACGGAATGTGAAAAAACGCATTTTTTACGTACGCTAAGTTGATTTTTGAGTATAGGTCACATGACAAAAAATTAAGAAAACAAATTAAAATTGCAAAATACTAAATTTTTTTGCAATGATAACTTCAAAAACAACTGGATTAAATGTTCAAATTGTGTACCGTTGTCTGCCTGACAGTAGCCACGACGACCGACATGTTTTTTATTGATTGCTGTTATTGATAAAAACGTAAAGTCATACATCTTAAAATGAAATTTAGTATTTTGCAATCTTTAATTTTATTTCTTAACTTTTGATCATGTGACTTTTACTCAAAAATCAACTTAACGTAAGTAAAAAAAATGTGTTCTTCCATACTCTATAATAAAGAAAGAGGGTTACCGTTAAAAAAACATCGATGACGTCGTATCCCCTATGCGGGCCACCCTGTATATATAGATTTTATTTGAAAAAATGCGTAATAGTATATTACAGCCCGAGATGGAAGTGTTTCATTACTGTCGAGAGATTAGTTATCTGATTGAGACGCGAAGCGTCGAAATCAGCTATTATCTCGAGACTAAGGGAACTTCCTGTCGGGGTTTGTATACTATTTTATTCGCAACCACTTTATTCTAAACAATAATTGGAAAAATTATTATATTATAATACGACAGGTTGTGACGCGCATGAATGGATCAACGAGATTCCCAGTGTCCCTACCTACTCAGCGGTCGGGAATGTACTTCCCGCACTTACTTCCCGCACTTGAGCGGGAAGTGAGTGCGGGAAGTAGCGGGCTGAAATGTACGATTTCCCCCACTCAAATGAGGTCAGGAATGTTAACATTACATATATGGTTGCGAATAAACAATTTTAAAATTTAACAATTGCTATAATGCAAAGATTTTTTATTTTAGTAACCTGAAATTTAATAAATAAAACCACTTTTTTGCTAGTTCACAATGGCAGCAAGCAAAGAAATCAGCCTGAAGGTGTTCTTCAAGGACGACGTCCGTCGTCTCACCGTCGACGAGTCCGCCTGCACCAGTTTCCTATTCATGAAGGAAAAGCTGCAAACAGTCTTCCCATCTCTACGAGGCGATGACTTCAAGGTGACCTG
>CALNHX010010623.1:0-38654 GCA_940337035.1 Agriotes lineatus
ATAGTTAGACCTCAAACCAAATTTTTTTCCAACGAACCTAATAAATCGCTTCTGAATTAATTCTATTCTGTTCATATACATTCGGTAGTATGGATTCCAAATGAAACTAGAGTATTCAATATGTGAGCGTACATATGCGAAGTACAAAAATTTTGAAGTATCGATATTTTGAAAGTCTCTGGCTATTCGAGATATAAAGCCTAATATTTTGTTAGCTTTATTGACAATGTGCGAAACATCGAAGCCGGACAACTCGGCGCCGCCAACTCGGCGCGGGGCCAGCTCGGCGCCGGGACAACTCGGCGCGGAACCATCTCGGCGCCAGCCATCTCGGCGCCGAATTCAAATTTGCAAACTACATTGTGCACTACGTAAGAAAATTATTATAAAAAAATAATAAATAAAATGATCCCCAAAACGCTGTCATCAAATGAAAAAAAAATTATTGAGAATTTCTTGGAAAATCAAACACTGACGACCAGAGGTGGTTGCAAAGTGACTACAAATGAGCCAAGCGAAAGTTGTCACATGACTTCCGTTATCAGTAAAATTTTACGTTTTTTTAAAATAATTACGAAACATGCATTTACTAGTCAAGATAGAGACGCATTTTACGAAAAAAAGTTTTCTGGCCTTGAGATTGTTCAGTCAGCTAAAACTACCACACAATAAAAAAATCTCATTGAAATCTTGCTTAAATTCCGAAAAATAGCACTTTTTGGATTTACACAATTTTGAAAACGCCATTTGCTAAGTAAAGTGCTTTTTATATGACAAACATTTCTTTAATGTTTATTTTCCAAATCAAAGAATTTAATTTTTAACATTTTTTTTATTATGAAATAAACAACTTTTTGAAAAATGTTTGTTTTCCATAGCAGTCTTTGTTAAAAGTAAAATTCTTTGATATGGGACCTAAACATAAAAGATAATGTGAGAGATCAAAGTTGGCAGAGGATTTTGAAATTTGGTATAGGAACCTAGATGTTGATTCTAAACAACTTCTCTTACTAACTTTTTGTCGTATTGGCTACATAAAAGACACGCTACTCTACAGTAATAGTTATTTACCTAACAAGTTCGTAATTTTCCCGAATGAACACTTTGTTTGCAGCACGACCGAAGGGAGTAGTGCGAATTCGGGAAAATTCTTCCCGAAGGAGTTAGGTACAATGTTTTTTGTAACGAATAACTGAAAATATTTTAAAAAATAAAAAAAATATTATTTAGTGTTTTACTAATTTACTGAGTTAACAGCACAAATCACTAAACTTTTATACATACCTTACGCACATGTTAGTTTTTGTCGACGTTTACAGCGCCTCTGGTGTTTGCAGACGCAATTAAACCAACGAGGGACAATCCTCTATATAATAAAGGAGAACGATCCAGAAGTGTGTTCCGAGGGCCCCCTTGGAGAGGGACAGAACCCCGAGGGCCCCCTTGGAGAGGGACAGAACCCCGAGGGCCCCCTTAGAGATGGGCGGAGCCCCGAGGGCCCCCTTGGAGAGAAGCGGAGCCCCTAACCCCCTTGGAGAGGGTCGGGGCCCTGAAGGACCCCTTGGAGAGGGGCGGAGCCCCAACGGCCCGCTTGGAAATGGGCGGAGCCCCGAGGGCCCCCTTAGAGAGGGGCGGAGCCCCGAAGGTTTCCTTAGAGATGGGCGGAGCCCCGAGGGCCGCTTTTCAGAGGGGCGAAGCCCCTAGGGTCTCCTTGAAGAGGGGCGGATCCCCGAGGGCTCCCTTGGATAAGAGCGGAGCCCGGAAGGACCCCTTGGAGAGGGGCGGAGCCCTGAGGGGCCGCTTAGAGAGGGGTGAAGCCCCAAGGGCCCCTTTGGAGGTGGGCGGAGCCGCGAGGTCCCCCTTGAAGAGGACGGAGCCCCAGAGGCTCCTTTGGAGATGGACGGAACCCCAAGGGCCCCCTTGGAGATGGGCCAACGTAATAGGCCTAAAAATGGTGGTAAATTGAATAGAATAGACCGCGCAATAGCGCGCGCAGCCCCGTTTATTATAAAAATTTACAAAAATGGCAATTCCCCTAGTTTTTGTTGAAAAGAAAAAAACACTTCAGTGCGGGAAAAGTAACTTTCAGCGTATCAGGAATGACCGGAAAATAAATATTTTTGAAAACTTTCAAGGCATACTTGATTTTTCAAAACTGAAATGCTGTTAGAAATTTGTCTTTAACCAAGCAGGGCTGAACCCCAAAAAATGAAAATCTAAATCAAGAATTGTTTACCTTTTACAAGAGTCGTTTCACCTATCCAGGGACACACTGTATATACAGGGTGATTTTTAAGTTGATTCTTTCCTTTTGCCAGGATATAAAGCTAAAAAAAGTAAGCCATTTACCACTTTTGCGAAATATCAAAACTAACGGAGGTACAAGGTGTTAAAGTTTCAAAGTATGAACTAAAATTACTTAACGAAAATTAAACTAACTTAATCTAACTTAAATGATCAAAATTATCAGCATTCGCTTCTACACACACATTCCGCGTATAAGAGCGATGCGGTAGCGGCATTTTGATGACACTCCCAGTAAATCTTATATTATAAGAGCCGATGCCGCCGGTCGGCGGTCGGCGGTCGCCGGCCGCAGGCCGTCTAGACATAAGCAGGCCCGCGCACACTCAGCATTAACGGCCTGCATACTAGCAAGTGGCGGGCGCGCACAAATGGCGAGACCGCATTTGTATTGTTAACGCTGGCAAGGCCGGACGTCGGCTGGCCACCAGCCTAAGCAAGCATTTTTATTGTTAACCGTTTCTTTACTCTGGCAGGGCCAGACGTAGGCTGGCCACGCGTTCTAGTAATAAGCATATTCACTCCTTCATTATTTTCATAAACATGAGCCATTATTGCAGCAATAACATTAAGAAAATTACAATAGAAAACTAGTTGACAGATAATTGCTTGACAACAGAGATAAACAGAAATAAAATTGTCCAGCCGCCTTTGCGCCAAAGTTTAGTTTTTAATTTGAAACCTTTAACACCCTGTACCTCCGTTAGTTTTGATATTTCTCAAAAATGGGAAATGAAAAAAAGCTTACTTTATTTAGATTTATCCTGGTAAAAGGAAAGAATCAACTTAAAAATTACCCTGTATACAGGGTCTCCAGAAAATACGTGTACAACCGAAGACCACAAGTTCCTTTGTCCAAAATATGATAATTTAACTCAACTTACATATATAGAAAGTTGCTTAGTTTAGTCGCTAGAGGGCTTTAAAAATGATTAAATTTTTAAATGCTTCAACCCCCTGAATAATCACTTATAATACCATGAGTAGTCAAAGTTATGTCGAATATTTTTGCCGTGGTATCACGAATGTGCATTGCGCTTAGTATCGATTAGGACGAGTGCGCTAGCACGAGTACTAATCCTAAGCGCAATGGACATGAGTAGTGATACCATCGCAAAATATTCTACTTAACTTTGACTAAGAATGGTATTCGAGAGACTATTCAACACTATAACATATAAGCCAATCACATTGCAGACATTTGCTTTTTTCAACCAATAACAGCAGTATATCACTGAATATTGGGCACCATGCAAAATATTCACAAAACAATGTACGTACTCAAAAAATAAATAGCCTCGTTGCGAAGTATCGCTTAGCAACGATGTTCTGTCCTTAGTGATATAGCTAGGTTACGTAACACTAAACCCCAACAAACTGTATGGCTTATTTTAAAAATTTTAAAATGCTGTGTTTTGGAAGTATTCCGCTGAATTTAATTGAGAATGAATAATTATATTAATTGTTGGATTATTTTTCAATAAAGTTAATCGTTATGTATTAATATTGTTAAATAGTCGTCCCAAATACCACTCGAAATGGATATATTTTTTTAAAATATTTTGCCATTTCCATAGGTATTATTGCAAATTTCACTCAACAAAACCACATTTAAATGTCACTCGCCTTCGGCTCGTGACATTTTTGATGTGATTTTGTATCTTGAAATTTAAACGCAATAATTTACATGGAAACGACAAAATATTTGTCAAAAATATATCCACTGCTTGTGGTATTACCCTTGACTATTCAATGAGTCAAACTACTTTTTCAAATTAATTTTCAGTAAATCTAGCACGAAACTACGCAATTTCTATAGTAACAGAACACGAATATTGACTTTTTCTAATAAAAATCACATTTGTTTAAAATATTCACTACACCACTAGTGAAAATTGTCGATTATTTTCACTAGTGAAATTGTCAAAAAATATTCACTATACCACTAGTGAAAATTGTCGATTATTTTCACTAGTGAAAATTGTCAATATAGTTCTTTTTTATTGGCTCAAAGACGTCAAATCTTGTATTTTTATTGGTCAGTTTTTGGTAGATGACAAGTGAGTTGAATAGTCACTACAATTTTTTTTCTAAATAGTTACTTTAATTCAAAAACTATTTCCTCTCTTACAATATTTTAGTTGGGTGAACGGTTTAGCCACAAAAAATATTTTCTAAATTCCTAAAAGCCTAGTGTTAAGTAACGGTTACTGATTCAGGCTTGTAGAAATTTAGAAACTATTTTTTGTGGCTAAACCGTTTACTCAACTAAAATTTTGTAAGAGCGGAAATATCTTCTAAATTAAAGTAGCTATTCACAAAAAAACGTTGGTAGTGATTATACAGGTGGTTAAAAAAATATGGATGGATAATCTATTATGACGTTTTTAAACACCCTGTAATTTTCGAAATTAAGGTTTATTCCACAAAATGCTGTAGTTTACTGGTACAAACGCATGGCCAAAACATGAATAAAATCTATCAAAGATTTTTCGACTTACTTGAAAAAATTTAAAAAAGCTAATCATTTTTGAAGACCTCTGGCGGATAAACTAAGCAACTTTGTATACAGCGTGTCAGGAAAGTCAACCGTGGCACTTCTGGAGATGCTAGGGGACGCTATATGGAGTCGAAAAGTCCTAATCCATTTTTGGCTTAGAAGCATAATTTCTTCAGAATTCACTGTTGAAATTGGTACCGCAAATTTTGTGAACCGCTGTATGGTACCTACTGCATTTTTGTGTTTTTGATGTTTTTTTGTCAATTAATGTCAATGTAATAAATAATTGCGTGTTTGAGTTTTGTAGTAAAAATATACACCGTGTAGGAGTATGCTGATATATTTTTTGTGTATGGTGTTCTGGTGCTGTTGGGTCTGTGAGTACGTCGATATTTTGTCTTCATTGTTGGATTTAAAATTATCAAACTCCGTTTTAAAAGTGTTCTAAACGCTAATAAATTATGTATGTAGACGGTATATGTGACAATTGTTTTCCCAGCCTATCTCAAGACACTGCGTCAAGCCTCCAATTAAGGCAAAGTACAGCAGTTCTCAACTTTTTCTTTTTAATTTTCAACATTCGTTTTTACGAAAACTATGCTTCGAAGCCAAAAATGGATTAGATCTTTTCGACTCCATATAGCGCCCCCTAGTATCTCCATAAGTGACACGGTTGACTTTCCTGACACCCTGTATAGGTAAGTTGAGTTAAATCATCATACTTTGGGCCAAGGAACTTGTGGTCTTTCGTTGTACACGTATTTTCCGGACACCCTGTATACAGTGTGTCCCCGGATAGGTGAAACGACTCTTGTAAAAGGTAAAAAATTCTCGATTAAAATTTTCATTTTTTGGGGTTCAGCCCTGCTTGGTTAAAGGTGCCTTTGAAGTTTTCAAAAAACCTATTTTACTGTAGAGTAGCGTGCCTTTTATGTAGAAAATACGGCAAAAAGTTATTAAGAAAAATTGTTTGGAATCAACATCTAGGCTCCCATACCAAAATTTCAAAATCCTCTGCCAACTTTGACCTCTAACATTTTCTTTTATGTTTAGGTCCCATATCAAAGAATTTTACTTTTAACAAAAACTGCTATGGAAAACCAAATATTTTTAACAAAGTTTTTTATTTCATAATAAATTTCAATGCATGTTTCGTAATTATTTTTAAAAAATGTAAAATTTTACTGATAACGGAAGTCATGTGACAACTTTTGTTTGGACCATTTGTAATCACTTTGCAATTACCTCTGGTCGTTAGTGTTTGATTTTCCAAAAAATTCTAAATAACTTTTTTTCATTTGATGCCAGCTTTTTGGCGATCACTTTATTTATTATTTGTTTATAATAATTTTCTTACGTAGTGCACAATGTAGTTTGCGAATTTAAATTCGGCGCCGAGATGGCCTCGCGCCGAGTTGGCTGGCGCCGAGATGGCTCCGCGCCGAGCTGGCCCCGCGCCGAGATGGCGGCGCCGAGTTGTCCTAGACCCGCGAAACATGTCTATCAAAATAATAAGTGTTGCTAAATATAACTCCTAAGTCTCGTATGTTAGACACTTCACTAAGTATATTGCCATCCAGCTGGTATTCATAATCAATACGTGACTTGTTCCTGCAAAAAGAAATTTTGTGACATTTGTTTATATTTAGTAACATTTTATTGATTTTGCACCAGCTGGAAACATGGTTTAAGTCTTGTTGTAGTATTAGGCAGTCCGCGTGTGAGTTTACTTTAGCAAATAGCTTTAGATCATCTGCATATAACAGAAATAAGGATTTTAAGCTAAAAGTAAGATCAATAATGAACGCGATGAATAACGTAGGACCCAAGTATGATCCCTGCGGTACACCAGAACTCACGCTAGTAGCTTGTGATGCAAAGGCGTTAATTACAACACACTGGGTCCTACCAGCTAGGTGACTGTCCAGTGAGCTCGGGGTTGGAGAATCAAACCAAAAGTTTAAATTCACCCATATCAAACATAAAAAATATGGATTATTAAAATTCAAATAACGCATTACAACACATTAAAACTTCGACACCAACAGCATTGTAAATGACAATTATAATAAATAGCAAATTATTGAATTCTGAATGACATGCCAACATCCAGCTAACGTATGCAACGTAGCTCACTTTAACCGGGTTGGAAACTGTATAAATCGAAATTACTGTGAGTTGGGTGCCCAACGACACACTGCGTGAGGTACACACAGAGTACATACACAATGTCAGCTATCCCTATGTGGGCGTTGATAAAACTAGGTATTACATGGACACGTGCGGTTTTTTATATTCAAAGGCTTTTGCATCAAAACAGGCAATACTGTAGCGGCAATCGATAAATCAATTCAATCGTTCAGGACAAGATTTCTGCGGGACGCTGCAGTCCTGGAGGAATTATATTGCACAGCCGTGACCCCAAAATTAGTGCTGCCCGATACAGGAAATTCCAATGCGATTGCCGTCATGTTCTTATCCCCAATGCCAAAACATTACGCTGGGAGGGTAACAAACAGGCTAGTTATCATCGAATTAGTACACAGCAAATAAACTGGAAAAAATCTCACCAAAGATGTAAATCGGCCTCAGGTAAGTTTTCGGAACGACGCCGCTTGAAGCGTACGCCTCATTTGTCGACAGAAACATATTAGGGGTAGAATACAGCCTACTTGGTCAAGCCATTTAAATCCCTCAAGAGGCTTGAATAAAATCAGCCACAAGGGCCTGCAAAAAACCAAAAATAGTATAACCAAGGCCAGCGTTTCCGACGGTGCAACACGTTGATTTGCACGCGGTGGCAGGGTTTTTAAGCGTGGTAAAATTAGGTCCAAAGTCTGTTAAATTAAAGTAGTACACTTTGGTGTTTTATATACTATTATACCGTGTGAATAATGTAAGACTATACATTGGCAACTTTATTTTAGAATTGATCGATTTACCCATGCTAGTAATAATTGTCGGTTTTGGAATTTCAATGAAATAGTCCCGTTTCAATTAATTTCTATAGTCACTGTGTTGTTATTTTGTTTACAAACACCATGGTAACATTAAGTAAATGCCCTATGTCTAATTTTGCATAATTCAACCATGTAAAGTCTTAGATTATTCTCACTGTATATCATTTATAATGAAAATCTTGAGGAACTTTAGTTTGGATGGACTTTTGAATCAGTCGTATTGAGTTGTATTTTTCGAATGTTGTGTAAAACAAATTTTGCTTGGTTTACCGATAGAGGAGAATTATTTAAAACTTAAAACAAACATCTGGCATGACAAGCTGTGTACGTAAATGGTTTTGGAATGTGCCCAAACATTTTTGCACGAGTCTGCAAAATGTTTCGCGCCGGGCCCTGGTCATAACGAATTAGACAACAATGCAAAACATGGCATTTGATAAATATTGGGATCATACTTTTAGTGGCGGTTACGTAATAGTTACTCATTTGAGGTTCCTATATCAGTTACTCGTACTTTGGTGCTAGTTGGAAATACCTAAAAAGTCTGGCAGCACCAAATGTTTGCACTAAAGTCGAGTAGATGATAAGTTACCGAATACTGTAAAAGGTAGTTCTTTAAATTTATACAAAAAGTGTCATCAGAAACACTCAGAATCACCTAGAGAAGTTGTTAGCTTCAACTGATTTGTCGGCTCAAATTTCCCAAATCAAGTATCTACATGGTTACAACTGTCGGCCGGACTATCTCAATGGAGACGAGAGGCCGTACTTTAAGTACTCAAATTAAAATGTAAAACGGGCGCCAATAAATATTTTAACTAAATGTATCCACACATCACAGAGAATTCGTACACTTAAAGTAATCCAATATTCTAAAAGGAATCACACGCATCGAGGTAGCAGTAACAAAGAACAAAATACTCATATCACAGTATATAATCATAGATTAAAATGGCATATAACCCAGTACAGGGTACAGGTGAAAATCAGATATAAAGTCATAAATATATGCAACAATACGGTCAAAACACAATAAACTGGTTACTAAATACAACATTAATGTACTTAGTTTGTGAAGGGAACTGTATATGACGGTAAAAGCCCAAAAGAAATCCTACGGTGTTCTGAAGGAATTCTAAGCAGGAATCTACAGCAACACAGGTATCAACATACACCACAACATGGTAGTGCCAAAAACAAAAGATAAACCAATACACGTTATTTCAATTAATTTTGTTGAGCCCCCTTTTGTCCTCACAAAGCCGACGCAGAGCGTTGGAGCTTATGCCCCAAATAAAACATATGAAGCTGGGTTTGAAAATATGCATCCCACGGCAACGACAAGTCAAGGTCACTGGCCAAATGTAAGACTGCGAAACCCTTCCGAATCGATGCAGAGAATTACATGGGGGCTCCACCTGCGGCTAAAGAATTCCCACGATAAAATCAAAACGTCTTAACCCCCGTACTAAGAAATTCTAATCGACTTTCACCAAGATCAATTTGAACCACGTGTAACCATAGGACATTAAAGTGCTCTCAGAAAAATCCGCCAAGAATAGACATCAATACACTGTCAAACTGCAAGGTCCCGCTGTCATCAACTAAGGAAAATTTCATCAAGACGACATTTCGCAATTATTGGGAGCTTGGGACGCTAACTGCTTTCTATCGTGTCAACAAAAGGAACAAAAGTGCAGAACGAAGTCAAGCCATTATCGCTTCTCGTTCCGGTAAAAACAATATGCAAGAGGGCGGTGACAGCGAAATTCATGAGTTACAAACGCCAAAATAGCATAGACTGCGTCAGAATATTTTTAGTTTGGTACGAACGTACGACTATTAGCGTATTTTCTAAATACCGACCCCACTTGTATACCTTTTTTTTTGTATTATTCCGCTTGAAGTTAAACATCTTGAATTTTATGCAGGCATTGGATTTATAGCGTACACAGCTGTGCTACCTCTGCGGTCTGAACTGTCGCCGCACATGTGTTTATTTATCGCTTCTCGGCAGTCGTGAATTTGCTGAAGAAGGCTTTCGTTCTGGCCCAGAATTGAGACAGCGACCATGGGTACGGGAGAGCAAGCCACAGCTCTCCTGCCCCACTACATTATCCATCGCGCTGTCTGACTGCATTTTCTAATCTCGATGTGCTTTTATCTGGGGAAAACCGATTGCGGGCTTCGACGAGTTCTTCTTTGCTGGCAGCTTGAAACGAGCAGTTTAGTGGCGTAGCAATTCACGAGCTTCGGGGATGTTTTAATAGGGTTTTGTTTGGTTTTATGTGGTGGTGTTATGCAAGCCCTCAGGTTTTGGTGGCTTTAAGACCCCGAGCTCATTAAAGAAAGCTTCTTCCTACGCTTTGGCGGATTTTGTTAGTGATTGCAACCACGAGCTGTTTTATGTGCCCAAAACTACCATTTGGGGTGAGTAGCTAGACGCGTTAGGGCTCCTGTCTTTGCGTATTATATTCGGACCACTTTCCCTTTTCACAGTAAGCAGTACCGGGCAGAATTAATGCCGGTTTTTAATTAGCCGCGCCAGCGAAATTTTTGGGCCCGGTCGCCGCGCTGAATTCGGCGCGCCGCTCATTTGTTCCCGTTCCACGGCGACTTGCTGCAGGTCGTGCGAATCGACGGTGTTAAACCTTCACGGAGCCGCTCTTCCTGGTCGCCAGCGCCTAATTAGAGCACTAGAAGGATTCGTATTGGGGGGGGGGGGGGGATATTTGACATCCGAGTTTTGGCACCTCAACCCCCTGTCGCAGCGCCGTTTTGCGCTGAGAAAACACCACCTATGGCTTTTGCGTAATTTGTCCATTGTAAAATTGTCAGCGAGCTTTGCTACTTGACAAGCGTTTGAAAATCAGCTGCGTAATGCTGCTCACTAATCCTATTTAACGTTTGAAGCTTGTACAGATAAATGTAGATTCACCCCTTTTGATATGTGTAAAGAACAAACAATAGACCCATTTGTTAAACAGTCCTGCTGTGTTTCGTTTTTGTGAAATGCTGTGCTTCAGTTTAAGCAATGGCAGTGTCGTCGCCCGCTTGGCGACTGGTGTATGATCGATGTAAGGAAGATCCTGAACGAATTTTGTGAGCGTCAAGGTAGGTTCAAACGCTCCAGCTGCCGTCTCCGGGGAGCCCCAAAGTAACACACTTTCCAACCCCGTTTGGGTTTCTGGTTTCTGTCAGACGTGGGTTTCCTTCTGAAACCCGTGGCGCCCTGTTTTTCAACAGCCTGCATATGTCGTCACGCTTCTCCCTACGGCGTCCCGTTCGTAGAACCACGCCCATCTCCGTGAGCGTATTCAGCTGAGACTATTAGTCAGTTCTCGAGAATTTTAGGGCAAGTGGTAACATTTCTCGGTCGTGATAAATCTTGTGCCACCCTCGTACCCCGGGTGTCGTAAAAACAGTTTTATACCGTTAAATCTGCGCGCACAGACCTGCGAAGTTATATAGGCGCAATTTAGATGTAACAAAGTTTTAGGAGAGACATAAATAGCAAGGGCATTTGGTGGAATAACGAAATTGAAGAACTTATGAGAAACAAGAACACGTATTTAAGATGGTTAAATACATAGATAAAGAAGAACGTCAAGAGATAAAAATACAATAAGAATAGAATGCAAATAGAAAGACTGATAGTAGCGAAAAAACAAAAAGACATGGAGCAGAAAGTGTGAGAGATTAACACATATATATACGAGAAAACAAGTGCCAAGTTATGGAAATGTATGAAATAGTGAAAATCAAAATTACCAATAGTTATTAACTTAATCTAGAGCAATCCATCAAAGTTAATAAGAAAAATTACAACAAAAAATAACGTTGGAAGTAGAAGAAATAAAACTATAAAAAATGGTAATAAAAGCAATAAGAGATTTAAGAAGTAGAAAATCACCTGTTCCCGATAATATACGCTGACATTTTATTAAAGACGACAGTTAAAAAATTGTATTATTCGATAGCACTATGGAAAAAATAACAATATATTATTGGCCATAGAGAGCATACATTAATTTATAGCGATTATGTGTCGATAACATTAATAAACTCGATTTGCAATTAGAATTAATACAACGCGAACCAAAGGCCACATATAACGGGCACTTCTTTCCATGCAGGAACATGGCCTGAGACCTGAGACCCGAAACCCAGTAATCTGGCACACCGTTAACGGCGTACTGGGTGATATGGTCAGCACCACGCCTTCAACGACTGCCTTACTTTCCCTACTTCCACAACTGTGCTTTTGGTACCCAATTTTTAAAGCGACTGGGTAGGCCGCCGGCCAGTTGCTAGATATCGGGATTGAACCCTGTACCATGGCACCGCAGCCTGATGCCCTAACCGCACGGCCGCGCTGGCGACAAAGGTTACATATAATATTTCGAAATTATTTTCACTCCATTGTGTCTGATGAAATTAAATACATAATTAAACACCACTCAACAATACTTAAACAAATAATAAAACCCAAATTATATGAGCCGCAAAATATTATTGCTGAATCTAATTTTCTAATTTTCATAAATTGTATACTTCTAACTAGCATGCAATCTAGTAAAAACTAATGTACAACAGCATCTCAATGTGCAGGCCGTTTAATTTCTTCTCACATACATTATTCCAATTTAGGTCATCCCAACTTGTTAGGGTATAAATAACGTGAAATGATCACAATTTATTAAGGATTTTTTCATTGTACTCAGTTGAGTCCAAGAAAGAAAAATATATGTAGGTGTAGTAAGCCCCGCATTATTTTTAACAATTCGATAGCTTCTGGCCTCAGAACAGTTCTTTTCTCGAGTGTTGTCATGCTATTGGTTCCACAAACGGCAGTGCAGGAGTAATTCTGTTTAGCACAATAGCTTTAAGTCATTGTGCTGCATTCTATTGCAATGCAATAAGGAGGACCTATTTTGCAACAATAACACTAAAACGACAAGAAGCAAGACTAGCAAGTCAGCAATCACTTCTAAACTTGGGAACAAATTTATTATTACTTAGTGTGAGTACCGAATCTCACTAATGAAAAAAGCATTAGGTTGGAACTTGCAGTAACTAAATAATTGCATTATAATGGTCTAAACTTGGAGAGATAAAAAGAAGGGACTGGGCTAAACCAAACTACAGTTTCATATTACATTCGTAAATTCCGTGGAATACATTTAATATTATAGAAACCATAAAAGATGAGCCCTGCGTCATCAATGCTATCCGTATGATGTAAGATTTTACTTGCTAGTCCAATAGCGTCAGGTTTATTCTCAAGCAATCAGGAGCCAATAGGTGGCGCCTTATCCGGGAAACAAACAGCTGTCAGTGTCATTGTTTTCGTTTTGACTAAGAAATGTAAAAATCCATTTTTTATTATACTGTTTTAGTTATTTGCGTTTATTTGCTTTTATGATGACTAAGGTTATATACAACTTAAATCATTTACCAATACACAATTTCAGATGATATAATAATCTAACCAATAAATATACAACTGTATTTCTTCCGCAACGCAATTCTACAAAAACATACGAATTTAGATAACGACTAAAATAAAATAATGTAAACATATTAATAATTACTATCACTACTTAAACTAGAGTCACTTGACTCGTTGCCAACATGAATGATTAGTTTATCAACAGTTAAATCTAAAATCATTTCACGCTCATACCAAGTCCCAAGTTTCTTCAATGTGACGTACACAATTACTCCACACATCTTTGGTACATCGTACTAGTGCTTCCTTCCATATTGCAAGAACTCGATCATCACCATAACCATCCCTGCCGATGTGATTATTGTAATATTGTTTTGCATGTGCCCGTATTAATTCAATGGCATTGAATTCACAATGATATGGTGGTAGACGTAAAACATCATGACCATAACTTCTCAGTAATTCATCTACTTCATCTTCATACCGCTTTTCTTTTCTGTGAGATTTGGCTAGTACGAGTAATTCAGTTTTAAATGAAGTTGGATCGTGATTAATGGAATTTGTATTCAACCATTCTATGATATCGGCTTTCTTCCAGGAAGTTGAGGGATTTCTTTCTATTAAAACAGGATGGTAAGTAGCATTGTCCAATATTATCAATGAAGGCTCATTCAAATTATTAATTAAATGGTTGATGAGCCATTTTTTAAAGGTTTCTGAATTCATCTCCCCATGATAGTCTTCTTTTAATGATTTTGTTGCAAATAATAGGGATGCGTTTTCGACAAACCCTAATTTAGACCCAGCACAATAAAACGTTTTCCGTCATAACCTTCGGTTTTTTAACACTGCGAATATTTGAATCTTATTTTTCAACTTATATGAAGGAAACCGTGTTCTTGGGTTAGGTCTGTATTCAGCCATACCCGAATGCTTCAGTTAGATTTTTTTCCAAATTAATTAATCACAATGTTTGTATATGGATTATTTGCCATACACTAATATAGTTTCCAGATATTCGTTTATGATTTTTCAATTCGTAAATAACAAGGCAATCTGAAACAATGTTCGTTTTTATTAAATACGTGTATTTTAAATTTCGAGCAGTATGAAATCAATGCGACAAGCCTGTGCCTGATGCCATGGTGAAAGGGATGTCTGTTACACACTGGCCACAATTTAATTAGTTGCACCTGCCCGAGCGTTTTCCCTAAAGAATATTATTAAGCGAAAATCAAATTAAACCCATGCTCCACATCCAAGGGGCAACTGCAAAAACGAAATCCTTGAAGCTAATAATTTTAAAATTTCCACAACCGAATATTTCTCACACATAAACTCCAGCGTACACACTTTCACTTTAAAAGCTATCGTTTCATCCAGACTGGACTCCAATTTAGACATCTTTATCGCTCTTAAGTTTGCAGTTCAAATACCAGTGATATGTGCATCTGACAAATGAGTTACAAATTACATTTCACTAATTTCTGTCGTGTCACTACCAGCTACTCTTTAGTTTCCATTTTAAAAGCATTAAGGGTAAAATATATTGTATGGCCATTGTATTGCTAGAAAGTTCGAGAATAAAGTTCATCTTTGTTTAACAAAGCGCTGACATTAAGTTATTTAGGAAAGTTGATTTATTCTTGGGCGTCGTAACGTTTTCCGTTTACATTTCAGTCTCCAACGATTGTTTGAAATATTTAGGTGCTGCGTTTATTAGTTTAATGATTATAACAGGGTTTGAAGTTAGTGTTACTAGGCAAACTTGGAACGTGATTACTGATTAGTATATATTTAGTTCAACTTAGTTTGGAGATACACTCTGGCAGAATTCGGCAACATTTAGCTCTTTGACTTAATTAATTTTGCTATTCTACATAAACGTTCCAATCGATAATGTCAAGTTTTGTCCAATCCATGGAATGGTGGCTATCAACTGGGTCACTTGTATTTTCACCTCTCTAAGTTTAAAGGAGAACAATTTATTTACATTTTTCCATTTGCTGATTTGCTACTCTGAAAAAAATTAAATGGGTAGGCAGTGCAATAGGAAACTGTAAAAATGTTATTTAAAAAAGTGTTTATAAAGCTAAATTCCTCTTTAAAAGCTTTTAAAATTTCCCACTGAAAAGCAAAAAGCCCTTCAATTAATTAACTACTCCGATGAGTGATGAAAAGAAAATACAGGTACTTACACAAGAAAATGAATCCGAGATACATTTTCCAGGAGTTCGCGATCGCAAAAAACTGTTTATCACCCCTAATTGAAAAATTATGCTAAATAGTTGTCAGTTTGTCTCTATGGACCAACCTATTTTAGCCATCGGTCTCGAAGTAGGTACCAAATTTTGTGGTCAATTTATTTCTAAAAAATTTTGGATAATGCAGCACAGTGAAACATGCTTGCAGGAGCAGCTGATATTTTAAAACCACCAAAAGTTATACAGACACTTTTTAATTTGTTGTTAGTCACAGTACATTCGCGCTTCCTTGCTAAATAAATATAATAATAGCAGCTTTTAATAATAATCTATATATTTAAAACGTGAAGCGTTTTCTTTTGACATCTATTTTGAGACTACCACCGGGCCGATTTCGATAATTCTTTTTTTAAATGAAATCCTTTACTGTGTAGCTGTGCATAAAAGTCCTAAATTTAAAATAAATATACAATTTTTAGAGAAAAACCAACATATTGTAACTTTCAAGTGGTTGCAGCCGGCCATGCAGGAGCAGTAAACCAAGTATATTCTCGAAGTCAGCCTGAGGCGTTCTGCTGATTTTTGAAATGGACTACTGCAACTACTAAATGTTTATTATACAAATATGGTTAGTGACGCTATAAGCTGAAACAGACAGAAAGAGTAGGTAATACGTTAGCTATTTCAATATAAATAGTTATTCCAATTATTCAATTTCACATATCATTGTAACAAGGCAAAATTTCAGTAAACAGTGGGCCACACAATAAATTAGAAAAAGAAAGATGATAGGAAAGGATGTGACGACTGGAAATCCACATCCATCTTAATGACGACCTGAACAATTATAACTAGAATATTATGTAGATGCAAGCAAGCAAATGTTGAACCTCGAAGATGCTTTATAGACTATAGACCATATAGTTACGATAAGTACGATAAGAACAGTTACAGATAATGTAAATGGATGTTAGAAACAATTGCACTTAGACTTTAAAGACTTCAATAAGCCTGTGATAAGGTAACATTCTCTGAAATAAACAGCAACAACTAACTTAATAAAATTTGGAAGATCGCAAACGTTTGTATTATCAAAGATAGAAAAGTCCATCACCATAAGAGTGAGAAGTATTAAAGACCTTAGCAGATGCAGTTGCATTATGAATTACTAGTAAAAGAACGAATATATTGAGAATAAGTTCTATGTCGATAACAGTAGAATAGAATTAGATTGATCAGTATTGCAGAATAGTGACCATGTACCTAGGCAATAGGATAGAAGAAGAAGGATGCCATGCATAAGTTATTAGGTCCATGCTATGCCACTAGAAATTTCCATCGCTCGCTGCTGATTTTAGACAGTCAGTGGCTAATTTTAACCCGGAAGAGACGAACGAGAGCGATCAGTGAGATTGTACTGTGGCAGTGGACCCAGCGGATGAAGTGAAATTGCCTTTTTGGAAGTAGCGGTTTTACCGGATCATTCACTTCCTTGGCATCAAGGTATTTGGAGTTCTAGTCAAATGCACATTGAAATAGAAGATTTCAGTTAAGACCAACTTTCCGCCGATGATACTGAATAGCTGTCCTCTATCAACTTAAGCTTAAGTAAAAAGCGACTTCCGGGATTGGACCGTGTCATTATTGAGGTCGAAAGCTTTGTCGTGATTTTGGTTTGCGAGAATCTGAACCCATTTATTGGCCTCGTACACATTTCGAACTGAAAACTATCCCCTATCGTCAATTTGGGTATCGTTACTTATTGAATTATAGCTGAAATCATCCGTTAGTCATTGTGGAATTAATGCATGTACGTCATCCACCATCTGCTCTACACTAATTACGACGCTTGATTTTGTAAATGATATTTATGCCCCTTGTTACACGAAGTTTGAGCCTGTACCCATCGGGAAAGGCTAAACGCCATTTCGCACGTTGGCTAGTATGCACTCAGTATATGAAATTTATTTTGCCTAGGGTGTATTGCCGTAACATTACATTCAGGAAATTCCTTGAAGCAGTAATTTGAGAACAGGTAGACCCCAACTGACCTCCAAAAACTTGTTGTACTTCGTGAGTTGAACATAGTAGTATAAAATTACATCATTTTTACTTTCATTGTGAAGTGATATGGGTGTTATTTAAGTACGTGGCCAAACTTCAAGAGGTAATTCTTTGAGTGATTCTAAGACGAAAAGTTTTTATAAACATAGGTCCGCTAATGCTTCGTTTTCAAGATACAGGGTGTCAAACTTTTTTTAAAAAATAATGTTTTCGTAAAAATGTTAATAATCCTTCAGCCGATTTTGTTGAAATTTGTCAGTGTTATTTATGGTAGAAAGGGGCTAATTTAGCCCTAACTAGATTAAAATTATTAAATTCAGTGGCGTCCCGGGGGGGACCTTAACCAATATTTTTGACAAAAAAATGTGCGCCACTGACTTCTTTAGAACTTTTATATTCTTTTTCGCATTAAACAGCAAAAAATAAAACTTTGTTGTCTCTTTATTTTTTTCGTATCTTGCTTCGTTTTTGAGAAAAAAAAATAAAAATCACTTTATTGCATGTCCCTGGGACAACATAATACAAAATTAAAACTACCAAACTATCAAAAACTGAGGTGTACCTGTTATTTTTTTTCCATATCAATAGTCTATTTTAGTCTTAAGAAATTGTTATAAAAATTAATGCTAGCTAAAAAATATTTTTTGTGTTTTATTAATTATTAAAAAATGTTTTTGCTGTCCATGGACATGCAATAAAGTTGTTTTTATTTTTTTTCTCAAAAACGGAGCAAGATACGAAAAAAATAAAGAGACAAAAAAGTTGTATGCTTAATGCGAAAAAGTTCTAAAGAAGTCAGTGGCGCCCATTTTTTTGTCAAAAATATTGGTTAAGGTGCCCACCGGGACGCAACTGAACTTAATAATTTTAATCTAGTTAAGGCTCAATTAGCCCCTTTCTACCATAAATAACACTGACAAATTTCAACAAAATCGGCCGAAGGATTATTAAAATTTTTACGAATAAAATTATTTTTTAATAAAAGTTTGACACCCTGTATCTTGAAAACGAAGCATTACCGGACCTATGTTTATAGAAACTTTTCGTCTTAGAATCACTCATAGAATTACCTCTTGAAGTTTGGCCACGTACTTAAATAACACCCTGTATAGTTATAAAAAAATTCTAGTTAAATCCTAGCTTAAAGGCAAATGTCAAGCAGCGTACGGAATGTTTACATTTTACGAAGTCTTTGTGGAGAAATCTGTAGAATTAGAGCTTTCCCAGTACACCTAAATTGCGTAAAAACAACGATCCCTTATATAACTCTAAGTTTTATAAAAACAGGTGTTAGAGATGTAACTGCTATCATTATATAACCACTTATAATCTCCTTATAGACCTTATAGGCCTTTTGTTCGGCTGAAATGTTTGGATATCCCGGGCCTCCTTGAAATCCTGGGTTTCTACGTATAGATGGGCACTGCACGCACACTAATTTTATAGATGAGAATTTTCATTTAGGACTTAGACGTTGCACCGAAAAATGTGAACGACGGGTTAATTAATTCATCAAGACCGAGACGCACGAACTGACTCGCGGTGGTCGCTCTGCCCCCCCCCCCCCCAGGAAAACTTTTGAGCGTCCCTTCGTATCATCCGATTTCTAATTCGTCTTGAGTCGTTTTGTCAATTTGCGTTTTTCAAATCGCCTCTCGAGAAAATCTTTGACCACGCGTTTCTCACAGGCTTGTTCTTTATAATGCAGCTCGGCTGTTCCCAGCTTTCTTCTTGGAAACTATTTACTGCCCTGTTATGATCGAATTTACTTGGTTTCTTTACGCGCTGATTTCAGCCTTGCGACCGGATACAATTCAACCGCTTCTTCTGATTACGACAATGTAGCTTTTCGTGAACTTTTGCTTCGCAATAAATGTAATTTATGCAGGGGCGGCTTTGATTTATTCTTCCTCCTGACAACTTAAAATCTACAAGGCTTATCATTATAAACCCAATTTTTTGCGGGTTGTTACACCCACTATAAAACTTCGCAACCATTTACTAACCTTATAAATCACCAATATAAACTCACAACCTTAATAACACCCTTATAAAACTTCGCAGTTACTTGTAGTGATGAAAATTGTTCATTGGGTATATAAATGTTTTACAAAAGCTACACAAGACAAAAGGGTTAGTACTCTTACTTAAATTGCCTTAAACTAAAGGTAAACTATAAAATCGACTAGAAACTGAACGACAGACTAAAATCATAATACTCGATTTAATGACGTTAGTAAATACTCAAGTTCTTAATTAATTTTTTGAAATCAAAAACGTTTTGCAAAGGGCTAAACTCTGCCAAATAAATGACCACTTCACTTCACAGTAAACGCTTTAGAATTAACAAATCTTCGAATTTGCTGACGCTGGTGCACCCAGCTACTGCCAAGATGTATGATGGGATGCGGGAACGCAGCCTTCAACGACAAGAGAGGTTGTTTTTAGCCAACAGAAAACGTCAATTATCTTCCCACATAGGGAAAATGGAAGACGCGCTAACGACTGGCGATTGATTAACAACAAGCGAGCTTCCTCGGAATAATGATCTCTAATGAGAATCCCATTTAATATCCACATAAATGCGATTTCAAAGCTTGCCAAAAGTGCTTGGTAAATAACTTTCTGCTACTTAATTTAGCGTCGGCTACAGGCTACGGCCCGTGGTGTATTAGATGCGGGTATCCACTACAATTCGAAATTAAACTAAAGCACGCAGACAACAAAATCCAAGGTTTTGCTATAACAAACAATAGCATCTCAACGGAGTCATCACAATAAATCAATTAGTTTCAACGGGACCTCAATGGGCCCCCATCATCTCGAGAGCCGCTAAGGGTCCACACACTGAAAACAATTCTTGTGGCTCTGTCGAATGCCGAAGCACAACTAACTTGAGGACGCGGTTAATAAAAAAGGAAACAGAAGTAAAGAGTCACATGTGCACTCTCTCTTACATCCACATTCAGTCCTCATATTTCAACAAGTTGTGTCATTCTTCGAGAATATGCGTGCTGAAAGTGCAACAAAAAACCCTCCCCCTTCGGAGTTGGGATTTTTTCAGTTGGCATGCATTCATGCTTTTATTAGACAAAGTAGCTGAATATTCTTCCGAATATTTCCGGACATTTTTTAAGCAGTCGTTATATTTCCACTGAAAATACGCCTAGCAAGTAAAATTAATAAACAAGTGAGGGTTATTTTCTAATAGTGACAAATTACAACAAATCTAATATTTACAATAAGTAGCCACTATAGCGAATGTGATTCGATAAACTAGGCGGTTCCATTCACAGCGAGAAATGCAAGAATGGTGGCTGCTGCAGCAAGTACATGTAAGATTAAATAAAACACCACTGACTTAGATTGCCTGAGCTAGTGACTCAAAGAACGGGAGAAGCCGCTTTCGGCCAACGAACCCGTGCACCAGGTGGTATGGTTCTTCCAGATGGCGACGCGCAACCCAACAGACAGTTTAAACCAATGTAGGACTCCTACAGAATTTGAAAACTTGCAATAGTGTTGCAGATAACGCTCAAACTAAATTCGACAAAGCCTCAAACCGCGAGGAAATAGTTCGATAACAGTTCCGTACCTGAGACTTTGAGTAGCCGAAACTGGCTGAAAATACTGCAAATACGAAAAAGGAGAAAATCTATTTTTGGACGTTACAACTGATAAATAGAGCAAAAAAACACTTTGAAAGTAGAAGGGAAAGGATAGGGTAAAATCACACTAACAGACTGTATATCTGAATTATGATAAAACTACACAAATCTGAAATTCCTGGAAACGATATACAATAGTAGAAAACAAATTATACATCCTACTAGCCAATTTAAAAAAAAAAACAGCTCTGAAGCTTTGGTCTCCTTATCGTAAGTCATTTAATTTTTTCGTTGTTTCGAATTTATATAACAATCTTTGTAAGTTGTCTTCGTCTTCAGATATTATAACAGCATCATCGGCGTAACATATTACTCTGATTTGTTCATTTCCCATTTTTTTTTTTTTTTTTTTTAATTAGTTGAAGCCAGATCAGCGTATTCTCGCTATACATGGCTATTTGGTGAGGTATTATGTTTATCAGATGCTGACTAATGGCTTAAGCCTCACTATCACCATTCGTTTATTTTTTTTTCCACTTATTTTATTTCACTGTTGCACTGACTATTTTCCTAAATTATTCACTTTCACTTGATGACAAATAAATATCCTGTGGCAGTTTGCGTTTAAGTCTAGTGTGAATACGCCTAACTCCAGTAGTGTAAATTCTTGCACTTGAGCACTCTGCTATGTTACCGAAATACGTTTTCGTTGTATTCTTGATGAAAGTTTCGATGGTTGGTATACCTGCTTCTCGATGTATTTGTGAATTCCGTATGAACCAGGGGGCATTAAAAGTTATGCGCAGTACTTTATTTTGAAACCGCTGAAGTTTGTTAATTTGTGAGTTTGACGCTGCTCCCCATACTTGACAGGCGTAGGTAATAATTGGTCTAAGAATAGATTGATAAATCAATATTCCACATTCTTGCTTAAGTGAAGATTTACGATTAATTATTGGGTACATCATCGCAAGTCTTGTGTAACCCTGGTTAAGCTTTTTGTTGACATGGAATGCCCACGTAAGTTTCTTGTCGAGGTAAACCCCCAAGTACTTGATGGCGCCGTCTGTAGGATTCCAGTCTATATCATAGTGTTCTATGACGATGTTTGGAGGTGTTATTGGCCTACGAAGGGTGAAAACCTTAGCCTCGCATTTACTAGCATTGAGGTTGATGCACCATTTGTTGAACCAGGAAATTATTATGTTCGTACTGTGTTGCAACCGTTGCGTTGCCCTAAGTATATCATAGTCTTGAGACAGTAGCACTGTGTCGTCAGCGTACATGGCTACAGTTGAGTTGGTTGGCTCTGGTAGATCGTGAACGAACATATTGAACAGTGTAGGGCCTAATATAGAACCTTGTGGAACTCCAGCACTAATAGGTTTAACTGAGGAAAGGGAAGAATTGATCCTTACTGCAAATGAACGCATTGTCAGAAAAGATTTGATAATGCATAAAAGATAGTGAAGAGTGTTAACTTTCAGCATTTTGTAGAGTAAAGCATCGGTCCAAACTCTATCGAAAGCTTGTGCGACATCAAGAAAGACTGCTACAACATGCTGTTTATTTTCAAAGCTGTTTTCGATAAGTCCGAGATGCGAGATAGTTGGTGAATCGTAGAGTGTTTCTTGCGAAAAACCATATTGAAATGTAGGAATAATATTGTGTTTTAATAAAAATGTCGAAAGGCGATCAGAGATGATTTTTTCGAACAATTTGGAGATTGTGGGAAGAAGACTTATTGGGCGGTAGTTAGCTGGATTTTTATGGTCTTTTCCGGGCTTTGGAAATAGCAGCACTTGAGCATGTTTCCAAGTTGTTTGGGAAATATCCTGTTCGTAGACAGGCGTTGAAAATTATAGTTAAAAAAGTGATGGCTTTAGCAGGAAAGTTTTTGATGACTATATTTGGAATGAGGTCGTGTCCAGGTGATTTTTAGTTGGGAGCTTTTTTATAAATTGACTGTTATTTCGGCAGGTGAAGTAGGAACAATTAATCCGGGATTCTTTGGAAAGTTATTATCCAGTTCTGCAGAAACTTCTTGCGCAAATTCTTTATTGTCTTCGCAATTCGCGTCGTAAATGTGCATCCAAATGTGTAGCAAAAACATCACACTTTTCTTGATCTGATGCGTATACTTCATTGTTTATTTTAATTGTAGAAATCTGGGGTGGTTGTTTCAGTATTCTTTTTGTAGCTTGCCACATTGAAGGATCTCTGGTTGTAATTCAGAAATGTATTGTCTATACTTATCAATTCTGTAGTTTTCCAATGCAAACTTAATACTACGCGTCGAGCGGTTCAGTTGCGTTTTAATTAAAGGGTCTCTTGTTCTTAGCCAGAAGCGTCTTAATCTATTTTTATTTTTAATAAGAATTGATATGTGAGCGGGTGTGTTTCCGTAGTTCGTTTTACGTTTATTCTGAATGGTAGTGGCTTGAGTTATAGCCACGGATATAGCTGAATTGAGTTTTACTATTTCAGAATCAATATCTTCAGTCGATTCAATTGAGACAGGGCATACTATAGTTTCCTTAATACCTCTTGAAACTCGGTCCAGTCTACATAGCCATGAATTAATCTTGGGAAGGCGTGTTTAGCTACGGGAGTGCTATGAAATGTGATTAAGATGGGAAGGTGATCCGATTCAAGCTCTGTTAGTACGGTTTGTGTTATAGGCGCTGAAAAGTCTTTGAACAAACATATATCCAATATATCAGGTTGATGGTCTCTTCTATATGGATAGTGGGTTGGTTCAGTGGGCGCTGACAACTGAATAGCATGATTTGAAATAAAGCTCTGCAGTCTATTTCCGCTTGGTTGCTGGTTCTACAACCCCAGATAGTATTTTTTGAATTGTAATCACCAACAGCTAATGTTGGGTATCAGAGGTAAGAGAGTTGCGATATCTTCTTCCAGTAGTCGTTTATTTGGTGTTTATAAACTGCAATAACCTTTACATTTCTATTGTTTTTAAGTTCTAAATTAACAGCAACTGCTTCGAGGTTAATTAGTCTTCCGATGTCATATGAATGTTGCGGCGAAGGTGCGCTTAATAATTATAGCGACGCCTCCTGATGCAAAATGCGTTTCACGATCTTGCCGATAAATATCGTACTGTGGTATTTTCAGCGTTTCGCCGTTTGCTAAATGCGTTTCGGTGACTATTAATATGTCTATATTGTGCCTTGCTAGAAAGGCGATAATAAGTGATCTTTGTTTTAATATACCTACCATCGGCATTAAAGTTTGCGGATGATTAGATGAGATAGGATGTGTGGATGAGTATTTGCCATTGAAAAGAGAGGGAATCAATGAGAAGATAAATGATTTTATTTGATCATGAAAAGGCGTTAATATTTTCCAATTGATTGGATTAGGTCAGTGATAGACAACGGTTGTGGAGAGTTAGGAAAAGTTTGTTGAGCATTGCTGGAAGGTGTTTGGGTCATACTCTGGGTGACATGGGCATAACTAGTACCTGGGGTTACAAAGTTATATATGCTTGGTTTTTGTGCTGTGGGTTTTTGTTGTATGGGTGTCGTTTTCTTATTGAGATTTATGTAGTAGCTGCATCCCCGGTAGTTTGCAGGATGTTCGCCACCGCAGTTTACACATTGTGGTTTTTGTGCTCGTGTTTTAGTGCATTGCGAATAGTGGTGCATACCAGTGCATTTAACGCATCGTGCCTGTAGGTGGCAGTAATTTTTTGTGTGGCCCAGACGTTGACAATTAGTGCACTGGGGAGTATCTACACTATTGCGTCTAGGTTCAACTCGTATTATGCAGTGGTTCAATTTAGTCAGTTGAAAAATTTCTCTTGCTTTTTCGGTTTTTGTAAGTTCAATGGCGCAGATTGGTATAGGTTGTTTATTTTTCAACAGTCTGGTTACTCGTAAAACGGGAAGTTGTTTCAAAGAAAGTTCGTCTAATACTTCTTTGTCTGTGATGGAAATAGGGATATTTCTAATTATCACCGATAAATTTGCTTTTTCCGGATTGCGGAAAGTATAGTAGGATATTTTATTTTTATTATCGTCATAATATTTAGTGAGCAGACGATAATCGTCGGCATCGGTTAAATTAACTCGTAGTTGGGATCCATGGTGCGCTGTTGTAAACTCTTTTTTTACTACTGATTTGATATCTGAAATTATCATTTGGTAATTGTTAGCATCTTGCAAAAATATTGGTGGTACCTTGCGAATCGCGGTTACTGTATTTGACGTATCTATAGTGTCACTTGCTGGGTCAATTTGCGCTGGGAGATAATATTTATTTTGGCTTAAAAGTTCTGCATTGTCGAATGAGTACTTTTTGCTTTGATTCTCCGAAGGTGGAGAGGTGATAGGCCGTTTATTTTGGTTTGTTTTATCTTGGATAGCGATTGTATCGCCTTCCATTGGGGTATCTTCTGGATTGGTATTACTTGTGTATATAAGTGTCGGATTTCTGAGGTAACTATGAGACATGTTAAAAGTTGTGACTTGGCGTAGCCGAAGCTAGCCGTAGAAGTAATTTTTAAACGCTTCTTTTATAATTTGATAGTTGGTGAATGTGGATTAATAAATAGATAAGAGGGCAAACCCAGTTCTTGTAGTTGAAGATTACACTAAAGTTTATACTATATCGCCCGCGTTCACTTCTGCAGCGTGAAAACACAACCTCTTGCGAGCACGGTCCGATCTAAACTCCATTTCCCATTTGATACCCATTGCCAGCCGTTCTAACCTCCTTACTAATTTCGTCCATGATAACATTGAATAATATTGGGCTGAGGCTATCGCCTGGTCTTATACCTGATAGTACTGGTATCTTTTTCGTTAACTCGTTATCAGTCTGTATGTATGGTTTATTGTTGGTGCTTAATTCCTTAATAACTGCTAGAATGTGATGATCTATACCTCTCTTCTTTAATAGCTCTAATACGTCGTTAAGTCTTATTCTATCGAAAGCCTGAGTGAGATCTATGAAACACATAAAGGATGCTTTATCAAATTCGACGGATTTTCCTGTGATTTGACGAAGTATGAATATGGCATCTATTGTGGATCTGTTCTGTCGAAAACCCTGTTGTTCCTCACTGATTCCGGTTTGTGCAATTTCTTCCGCTATTATCTTTGTCATTAGTTTTGACACTGAGCTAAGCAGGCTTATTCCCCTGTAGTTTTTGGGGTCGGCCTTTATTCCCTTCTAGAATATGGGTACTGTGATACTTCCCTTCCATTCTTCTGGGATTTGTTTGAGTGTGAGTATTTTATTGTACAGGGCAAATAGTTCATCAACCAGTGTCTCTCCCCATATTTAACCATTTCATTAGTAATTTTGTCTAACCCTGGGGATTTTCAGTTTTTTAGTTTCAGAGCTGTTGCTCCTATTTTCCCTTTTGTGATGGTCCATGCAGGGCTATCTTCTTCTTTAGTTATACTTTCCTTTTGCTTATGTGCTGTCACTTCTGTGTTGTGATACAGTTGCCGAAAGTAGTTTTTCCCATTCTTCTGCGGTTATTTTCGTTGTCTGTATAATTATATTCGTTTATTGGTCTTTTACGGTTCCTCAGCATCTTCAATACTTTATATTTTTATGGTGTATAATTATTTCGGGCATCCTTCATCATAGACTTATTTCTTAAATACATTAGACTTCCCAAATTTGAAAGGATTTATACTTTGCTTCTTTACCGCTATACATTTTGATATTGGTTTTGTATTACTTGATATTCTTTCCTTTCTCTTTCTATCACATTCCTTGCTAGAATTTTATTATTTCGCCCCGATCTTCTGAAGTATTGTCTTGCAGGCTCAACAGCTTCAGTCTTAAAAGAAAGTCAGAACATTAAGTTAAGTGGAGTATGTCACGCCAGTTGAATGTAAATGGGCTACCCTATCAGAATGGTGAAGCGGCACAATCGTCGGATTACCAAGTCTGAGGTCGTAAATTCGAATCTGGACCCTGACAAGCATTTTTTAATTACCGAAATATGTGGACGCAAATTTAAATCTCGTGTCACCTTTACACCTGAAATGCCACATTAGAGGGGATATATGCTTCGTCCGCACTTTCCATTAGAGCTATTAATAAATCGCCGACTCGTTTCCTCGGTCCAGATTACGCAATAGTTGTCTTCTTTGCACATTATCTTTGGCCGAAGTTGTCGTACATATGGCGCGATCAAGTGTGTAACATAATATAATAGCGGTTGTACCGCATTGCCAGATTAACATGTTAGAAATATTTAACGTGTTTTGAGAAGCTCCATGCCAAAGTATTGACAATTGAACATAAATTAATTTATATTACCCACATTTCATATTTTTTACTAAGTGTCTGTGGATCTAAAAATAACGTTTAACATGTTTTAAACATTCACTCCCAATGTTATTTATGTAGAATTTGAAAGTTTAAATTCGAATATTTAACACAAATTTGCCCGAATCAGATTTCGTATAACAAGAAAATATGCGCATGGAATGATTTTCTCACTCCGAAAGTTAAACATTGTAGCAGTTATTGCCAGCATAATATAAGTGTAAACAGATACGTAAAATGTAATGTTACTACTGTAGCGTTTTATAACACTTCACAAAATTTTATATTGCAAGCCTGTTTTCATTACGACCTATTTCTGAATAGTTTACTTAAACGTATTTATTTAACCATGAACGTGCGAGAAGTCGGATGTAGAAGTATAACGAAAATAAATGAATTGGCAGTTCTGTTTTAGCAACAAATCAGCTGGTGGAAATACATAAAAATAAACAACTTTTCTGAAGCAGTAAAAACTAAATATGTTTAGCAAACCATAATTTGGAGATCTATTTTTTACTGTAACGCACGTATCTTATATGAACATTTAGATTTTAAACTTAAAACAATAAATGGGATTAGGTAATAAATAATGGTGAAATTTTATAGTACTGAAATAATTCTTATTTGTACATTATACACCAATACGTTTCGTAACGTTGGTGGCGTTATTACTACTTTAATCAAACGTTAAGTTGTAGTTTTTGAAGCGTAAAAACTCTTATTACGAGGTGTAATTAAACTCCATTATTAGCTATAACTTGTATTATTTCTAATTTTTTAAATTCGAAGTTGATGCGATGTCGAAAGTTATCTTCGAAATGGGTATAGAGAAGATGCTTATTTTTATCCATAATTCTTAAGCAAGTAGTATCTCGCCAAAGTAAAACTGAGGTATTTGAATATGCAAACGCAAATTATGTAACTAGAAGTTTGTTACGGTGCAGTTCACACACCACCGCTGAGCTACATTTTGCTGAAATAAGTAGAACACATTTAACAAAATACTGGTTTGAAAAGTTATACCCCAACCTAACTTCCATTAAGTCGCTCTTAATAAACATGAACGTCTGTATAAGCAGGGGAAAAATATCATGAATAATATTTAAAATTAAATTGATATGCAAATGTTAATTGCTAATGTTAAGCAGAATTAATTGTTGCTTGCTGTTCCTCCACCGTGCGGCCACGAATTTTCTCATTATAAATTTTACTTCGTTGCCTACTTAAGATTTTACGAGAAAACGGTAATGAAATAAAATTCAAACTTCAAAAAGAGTGCAGTCAGTTATAATTTTCAGCGAGTATGATGTTTCAAACTGTCGGAAGTGGAAAACTCCATTCTGAGTACCTTTCTTTTGAGATTATTCTCCCGATTCACATTCAGTAGTGGAGTTATTAAAAAGTATTTTACATAAGTACTCTTAGAATCAATAGCGCCGCTAGCTTCTGCTACGTAAGAGGTCTAACAATCTGTGTAGAAACCAAAAGATTATTTAAAATTTTACGAATTACTTGTACGGGTTATATTTCGTAAACAACGATTGCACGTTGAAAATGCATTACAAGCAGTCAGCACTCTTGACTGACCTGGTGAATAAACTGCAATTATGCTGAATTTCTGATGTTATCGTATGTTATTAAATGTAAAAAGCCAGTAGAAATGCTATTTGTGCTGCTACAACCTTTATGTCATAGTATAGGTGTATAATTGATATGGTCTTAACATGACAAAGCATTTTCAAAAAAATATAATTAACATGCAGCATAACTATAAAGCAAATAAAAAGGATATTAAGTTAATTAACTCCGTTTTATCATTAGAATATTCTAGTTCCTACAATAGTATATGCAGTTCATCAGAAAGTTGACTTCCCATTAGCTAAACCAAATATAACTTAGATAAAATCATAGTTATTAATTTAATTTAGAAGAGAAATTATAACCCATACGAGTTATTTAAATATTTGTAGTTGCAATAATTGCAACAATTATTGTGGTTAAAATTGATTGAAGGTACTAAGTTTTGAATTGAGTAGCTTTGTTATCCATATTTGATCTGTAACAGTAAATATTATTAGAATAGATAAAACATTAAGTTTATTTCTTATATATTTGTTGTAAAAAGAGTTAATGATGTATAATTGGAGGCAGGCACATTTAAGCGCTATTAATCTAAAAATATACGCTTATAGTTGGGGAGGCAGTGAACTTTTTCTGTACTTATTTTTCCAGTCAGTATTTTGGGTTAACTTGTAAAATTAAAAACGTCATAAAGGCTGAATAGCAGGAATTTTTATATTTCAAAATGGAGTTTTTGCGGGAATTATGAAATAACAAGAACAAAATAGAATGTAAAAAATTGTTAATAACACCAGTCTACAATTTGAGTTCATTATATCAAAATCTATTTGCAATGCGGCATACAGGATGTATGATACATTTAATTTAAATATTTATAGCCAGATATCTGATAGATATCATGTGATATAACAGTTGTATGTTTAATTGGTGGTGTATTAAGGGCAACCAGAATGTTGTTTATATTTTGGGGTGGCATTTCCTGTTCATAATTAGTAAAAGAGTATATTTAATTTGATACTGCAAAGTGTAGCTTAGATATATTTCAATTGGCAACTCAAGTAGGGTTCAAAAGGGAGTACTATTACATTTTGGCTTACGACGTGGAGCTTGACAGTAATACAAATAACACCGCCAGAATGAGCATTTGGCGTAACAACGTGGAGGCTCGATAAAGTATTAGATACTAGCTTATGAACTTAAGATCAGGTTCAGAAAGACAACAAGAAAACTTAATTCGATTAGAACAAGGAGGCAAGAGGCTGGCACATCAGTTAGTGGGTCTAATGAGAATAACATGAGGAGATTGATGCAAGAAATTTTAAAAAGTAATCAGGAAATGAAATCCACAATGACTACTATCAAGAAATTTTAAATAAGCTAGCTTTAGTAGAAAACGCAATGTCAACAAAAATGGACACAATTGCGGCTGGATTAAGGGTATTTCAATGTGAGAATGAAAGTCTTATAACTAAAGTACAAGAACAATTGGAAAACCAATTAATGCATAAAATAGGACCTATTGAGAAGGAAATAGAAATGATTAGATCAGATGTAGTACAAAATAAAGATCTTCTTCTTCTTCCTCTTATTTTAAGCCAGTGGCCTGTTATAACCACAAAGTGGTTCTACGAGCCCTCTTTGCCCTTAAGCCGGGTAGGTGGCTAGCCTTGCCCGTCGAAATTGAGGAAGAGTTCCCTTATTAGGGTTTAACGACTACCACAGATGTTAGCGTGGTAGTCGGGGAGCGTATATTTTTAAAATCCGTCTATAGTATCCGCCGGGATTCGAATAAGATAAGCTGAAAAATTTGGAAAGAAAATTTGACAGTTATCAAAGTAACGTCAAAAATCAGACACTATCATTTAATACCGAAGTAAAATATATTACTGAAGGTTTACAAAATAGAACTAGCGACAGTAATATTAGCTTGAATGGATGAATTATTATGGAAACAAATAGTGAAAAACCAAAGTTCAATGGAAATAGACAAATGTTACACCCAATTAAATTTTTGAAAAAAATAGAGAACTGTTTTGATACTATGCGAATTCCAAGTAGGAAAAGATTAAATGTAGTAGTGGAATGTTTAGAAAACGAAGTGCAGCATCCAGGATGTATGATAAATTTCATTTAAATATTTATATCCAGCTATCTGATGGATATCATGTGATATAACAGTTGTATGTTTAACTGGTGGTGTAGTAAGGGCAACCAGAAGGTTGTTTATATTTTGGGAGTAACAGAAATAACTTGAATTTATAATATACGAGAAATAGTTACTTTAAGGGTTAAATTCTCATTAATTGTGAAAAATAATAATTGCTGATTTGATACGTAGTAGTAATAAATTTGACTTCAAGTCACAATATTCAAATATATAATTCAAGATTATTTTATTCCATTTAACGTGGTATATTACTACAAAGCCAGTAAAACCAGTGAAAGTGAGTGTTGTCGTATGCTGTTGAACTGTCCTATTCAAGTAATAGACTTTTCAAAGTGCTAAAACGAGCTTTGATTTGGTCTGGAACAACCAGACGGTGTTTGCTGACGAGAATTTATCCAGTTAGGAGCTGAGGTAGAGCATTCAGGTACTACAAGACAAACGTTCAGAAGGTTAGTGACCATTCTTACAAAACAATAAGAAATTATAACATCAAGTTTGGTGCGGCAAATCGTTAAGCTAATGTAATTATATTTAACAGTTAATTTTAGAAGAATTATTTTTCTAAATTCAATAGTGATGTGAGCACTCAAAGTTTTCGACAATTATATTTTGAAATTTGAACATTTTGGAATTAGGTTATATTTAAAATTTTCTTTTTTAATCAAGTTTGTATACATTTAACATTTGATTAAATCAGTCTTTGAAAATCTGTATTTGATTTTGTAATGTCAGATCAAACTTCAATTTATTTATTTATTTATTTATTTAATTCGCACTCAGCCAACAGCCGTTAGGCCAATTATAGGCGTCGCTGTGCAGTTATGAGGACTTCCAACCCCACTAACGACTGTCATGATGTTGTATGACCGTCGGGACCAACTTTTTTCCGTGATAGCCGTACCACGAGGCGCCGAGAGATGCAGCCGGGGAACTCCCATCCAAGTTCTGACCAGAGACAGCGTTGCTTAACTCTGCTGATCGAACGTGGACGCTTGTTCAAGCTACACCACTCGGGACCTTAACAAACTGAACATACAAATTTAGCTTTATGAAGTACCTGAAACTTACATTTGATTTATAAAATCGAAATGTTATTATATTTTAAAAGGAATTCAGTCTTTACTTTCAATAGAGGAAGTTGATAGTTGAATATTAATTCATTCAGCTGGGAATTAGGAGTCCCATTGCTTATAAAACTGACTAGTCGTGGCTTAAACAACAATATTTACATGACAATTTCAATTTTAATTGCTACTTATCATATTAAGAAATAAGGTAAGTACACAAGTGAACTGCACCTGAATGTATTTCCTTTTAATAATTAGTAAAAGAGTATATTTAATTTGATACTGTAAAGTATAGCTTAGATATATTTCAATTGGCAACTCAAGTAGGGTTCAAAAGGGAGTGCTATTACACTTTGACTCACAACGTGGAGCTTGATATTAATACAAATAACACCGCGAGATGAAGTGTTATTTCAAATTTTAGAAGCATAAATACTAGTACCTATGTACAATTTAGAATTGTAATAAAAATAAGTAGTGTCTTAAAGAAGAAAATTACTGTAAAAAAGTGTCCGTGCATAAAACCTAGTCAAAAGGGATTGTTGGCTAAGGTACAAGAATAGAAAATTTAGCTAGTGCAAAGTCCAATTTGCAAACTACCAGCAGAGGATATTTTAGTTCGAAAAAAATATCATGTGTACACAATTTTAATTAAATAATAATAACAGATATGAGAACGGAAGAGGTAATTAAAGGCATTAAACCGCTATTTGAAGATATAGAATTATTATAATCAAGAAGCAGAAACATAACGACAATAAATTTAATTAAAAGTAACAGCGTTCAAGAAATGAAAGTTTAATAAACTAAGTAAGACTAAACAATATCTATCACAGAATTATAGATAACCTATATGTAAACACAGAGTATAACTACATAAAACTGAGTTTAATACCAAATTTTAATTTGCAATAATATTAAAGAAATTGATTTAATATCGAGAATACAGTTGTATTATTAATAAAGAACAATTGCCTCGTATTAAAATTAAAGTCATAAGTTTTTTTATATTGTGTATGTTCTTATTAAATTCACCTATGACAATACTTAAATGTATCGTTGACACTATAAGTAAATTCGATGTTAGCAGGTTAGGCTGTGCGCCAGTTTTGACACAGACTGACGCAAAACCTAACCTGCTAACCTTGAATTAATAATATCACTGTGCAATGAAATTGGTAAAGTATATGATATCAGAGAATGTGTGTAATACGACTAAAACAAAAGTTTTTCAACTTTTCAATAATAAACGTACTCGCGGACACCTGAAAGAAGAATTTTGCAAAATAAGTAGTTTACGAATTTTAAAAAGCACATAATGATAGCTAACTGCAAAATTAGGGAAAGAATAAGTGCGTGAACCAACGACTGAACAACACAGCTTCCACCACAGATCAAGCGATAACGGAAGCAGGCGAATACATTTTGGTGCAAGTAAAAGTATAATAATTAGTTGAAGGTATTTCATTTTAACTCAAATACTGGCCTATTGCGAAACATAGAAAGACAATTGATTGTTAAAAATAAAACAAATGCGCAAGAAAAGTGTTAAAAATATTTTCAGAAACATCAACAGCGATTGGAAGCGAACCAACAAAGACCAAACATTAACTGAACCCACGCCTGAAAAAATTAGGAGTACGGCAAGCTTTCACTTCTAGAAAAACATGAAATATTAAATCGCTGACCAATAATACAGCTTCAGGAGAAGATAACACACCGTCACGACTGGCCACATCTGACAGAATCCCTAACGAAACTATTCAAGAAAATGGGGAATCCGAAAGGGATTCCTAACTAATCAAAAACCAGTATCATCTACCCAATACATAAGAAACTAGGCAAGCTAGAATATAAAAAGTTTAGGAGAATATCCCTATTAAGCACAAGTTACAAAGTCGGAACAACTAACTGGGTATCAAGTAGGTTTTAGCCCAGGAAGATCGAGAACAAAGCAAGTTTTAGCAGAGAAAAGTAGTGATGTACTAGACATTAGCATACCCCTGAAGAAGTACCCTTAAATGTGAATGAAGTACTAGTCTCAATGTTGTCCCTTAAAACTTAAAATTGATAACTACATTGTTGCTATGTAAATCTATTTATTCAGTCAGAAGGTGCAAATCTCTTTAACCATCTTACTTCGTCACTCTGCATAAACACTCGTCTGGCTAGCGCATTAGGGTGCACTGACACTCTTTCACGATATTTGTCACTGAACTGAGCAATTACTCCATTGGCCGGAGCAATTGGGATGTTTTGTTGAATAACAACATTGGACACGTGGTAGAAAGCGTTGATAGAGTGCATTACCTTGTATTGAAACCTCTGTAAAATCTCAAATATTAGAGATGGTTAGAGAACCCCAAAGTAGGATTGCATAGGTCCATACTGGCTTAAGGTTGGCTTATACTTTGTTTTCCAGGGACTCTTTTGATCTGCGCCAAATGATAAAATACATTTTGCTCAATTTAAGTCCTAGCTATTTATACTTTCTAAAGATATGTTTCTTCAGGTGAGGAGTTTGTCCAGGTGCACGCCAAGGTATTCGGCATCGTTGGCTTGTGGGAGTTTACAATCGTTGATTGTTACTGGAGGGCATTTTATTTTTGCATGGTGTTATAATATGTATAATATTATGTTGTTGCAAGTTAACCAGTGGTATGAGACTATTCAATCAATGATCAGGTTGTACTCAGGATCAATACAATACTCACAAATAAGCGTTTATTAACGTCCACCTGACTGCCACGTTGACAGGTCATACATGCTAGATTCATGTTGCAGCTTATATCATAACATCCTCTCTTTTTCAAATATAACAATCAATTATAAATTTCAAATAGAATTAAGTTAGAGGATTGTTATTCACTTCCACGGGGTCGGGGAATCTCGCTTTGGAGCTCGCTTCTGCCTTGTAGACTTTCTGATAACTACTGGAGTAGAAACTGGGCTCCCTTGGATCTGTACAGGGTCATGGGATTGGGTAATGTTCTCTTTTAATTGCTTTATTCAAGTCTTTAGAATCCAAACAAATTCTCCAGTCTTTGCCTTTCTTACGAGTCAACAGTACACTAGAAACCCAATCAGTTGGTTCAGTCACTCTGGCAATCACCTGATCTGTCTCCAACTTGTCTAGTAACTTTTTTAAATCATTTCTCAATGAAACTGGGAATTTTCTAGGTGCGTGTACAACTGGTCTCACAGTATTATCAAGATAAATCTTATATTTACCTTTCAATGTACCGAGTCCATTGAAAACATCTGGGTATTTTGACAAAATTTCTTCTTTTGTAATACCTCTCACTGTATTCACTGTCGAAATTGTCTCTTGGTCACAGTCTAGTATTTTCAATAAACCCAACTTCTCAGACGATAATAACGACAACAATGGATGTGCTTCAATTCTAGGAACCACTGCATGTAGAATGTACTTTTTCCCTTGGTATTCCACCTCGAGACTATATGATCCCGCCGATTTAACACTAGACTTTCCACCGTAAGTCTTAAGGTTGACAGTTTTTGAGTTCAAATTCTTGCCCAAAGTATCACCTGTAACACTCACGTAGTCTTTCAATGGAATGACATTACACGTCGCTCCCGTGTCAATCTGGAATGTGATTTTTCTACCCGTAGAACACACAGTCAAAGTCTTAGTCTTTTTCTTGTATTCACTTACTGTCACGGCATAGAGTTCCTCATCTACATGACCAACTTTCCCAGTACTTGTACTTGTACCATGGCAATACTTTGCGAAATGATTTTTCTTGCCACAGCTTTTACAGTCTTTACCATATGCTGGACATTTCTCTTTCTTCCGCTCATGTGATCCACCACAGAATTTACAGTTAAGAACGTTGTCACTCGACCTCTGCCCTTGATTCTTATTCTTAGATCCTTGGTACTTCTGACCTTTCTTTTGTGAGTATTCTCTTCTTCTAATTTGGTTTGCTGACTCAGACCCTTGACCTTCCGTCATCACAGAGGACTGCTTCGATGCTGCTTCATTTGCAGGAATAATACCGAGTACTTTCTCCAAATCAGGTTTATCCTCACGCAAGATTCTCTCACGGACCTTCTCTTCTCTCAAACCGAATACAATTTGATCCCGAATACGACGATCTTTCTCTTGAAACTCACAATTCTCAGCAAGTCTTCTAAGAACCGTCACGTAACTGTCAATTGACTCACCATCCTCCTGGCGTCTACATCCAAATCTGTATGTTTCGAACAGTACGTTTGCTCTCGGAATGCAAAATTTCTCAAATTGATCCAACACTTTACTTATCTTTGTCTTATGACCCGCATCAGTCCACACAAAAGTTTCATAAGTGTCCACCGCCTCTTCACCAATTACTGACAACAGAGCGGCAACACGAATACTCTCATCTTTCGGCTGAAAACCCGCTGCAAGTTCATAATTATTCCAAGCTGCTTTAAACTTTCTCCAATTCTCAGCAACATTGCCTTCATGAAGATGAAGTTCTTTCGGCACTGGAATGTTCACTGACATCGTAAATAATGGTTTAGTTCAAATCCATTCTTAAAATCTGACAGTTTTATAATAAGAATTTCACACCTGACACCATGTTATAATATGTATAATATTATGTTGTTGCAAGTGGTATGAGACTATTCAATCAATGATCAGGTTGTACTCAGGATCAATACAATACTCACAAATAAGCGATTATTAACGTCCACCTGACTGCCACGTTGACAGGTCATACATGCTAGATTCATGTTGCAGCTTATATCGTAACACATGGTGAATGTGACATGCATGGATTTGAACTCATTAGCCGTGATACTCCACTTCTTAAGCCAGTCTTGAGTTTTATTTATATTGATTTGCTGGTCCCTCGATGATGATGTTGGGTCAACGTGAGGTGATAGGACCGCTGTGTCATCCGCATATGTTGCTACAGTCGTCAGTCTTGTAGTCGCTGTATAGAGCAAGTATAATGTTGGATCTAGGACACTTCCTTGCGGTACACCTGATTGGATGGGAAAGATATCCTGATATTCGATATTGTGTTTCACAAGAAAATGTCTATTGGTGAGGAATGACTTAAAAAGTTAAAAACCTGTAAAAGGCTTTACCCAGAACTTGCCTCATCGATATTGTGGCACTAAATAATTTTAAAAATCAAACGAAGTTAAGAGTAAAAATATCTTTACGTTTCTAATAAATTAAATGAATTTTCAAATAAAAAAAACATCTCCGGTGGTCGAATTCGAAGGGCAGGCGGACCGCGTATGTAGTCCTAACATTTTGTGGGATATTGCAAGGGAACGGGCTATTTCTACCTGAGCTACGGAGCACCGACCCTTCGAATTCCTGCGTAACAGCTGTATTAAGTAACGCACTAATTTTTTGCTCTTTTTTGTATCGTACAACATTTATTCTGTATCTATTGGGGCCCATTTTCGGTAAGAATAAAGCCTGCGCTATATACCAATTATTACTTGTATTTATTGCTAAGTTAAATAAAAAATAAACAAAGTTTCTTTTAAGGTGTTCACCCTTTATATGTTTGTTTGAAATTTTCTCGGTTTCATGCCAGGTAGATATATGTTTATGCAAAATATTGTCTTCTTCTGACAAATAGTTTTTGAGTTATACCGCCAACAGACAGATATGCAGACGTACAGGCAGACAGCCAGACAGACAGACAAACAGACTGACTGGCGGAATTGAGAAAACCTGTTTTTCGTCATCTAGGGACCCTAAAAGTGAAGATCTGAAGAAATCTCGAAAGGTGATTTTTTCGCGATTACAATATTTTCTTCGTCTTTTAGACGAGGGAAGTAAAAATAAGGGGAGTGACAGGTTCAATTTGTAGTGGCGCCCTATATGCCATACCTTATCGAAAGCTTTTGTTATATCTAAAAATGCCCTTGAGAAGTATCTTTTTACATTAATATCTCTGTTTATTTTGTTTCCTGGTCTATGGACCTCCTCTATGGTTCCATGCTTATCACAAAACCCAAACTGGTGCTCCGGTATGACATTTCTTTCGTCGAGGATTAGTTTTTAGCTTTTTATATAGATTTTCTCATAAACTTTGGACAGCAATGGCAGCAAGCTTATTGGCCTATAATAGATGGCCTCTTCCGGATTTTGTGTGCTTCAAGAATCATAAATATTTGACCTACTTTCCAATTGCTAGACAAGTAATTGGTACTGGGTATCGCATTAAAAATGAACGTTATCAGTTTGTAGCACTTGGAAGATAATTTTTGCAATACTTTGCTAGTGCTGATATCAAATCCTGACACTATCTTGATGTTTATTTCTGTCATAATTGTTTTAGTTACTGGTTTTATTGTAAGTTTTGCAATAAAGCTAGTCCATGGGAAATCGGGCTTCGCGACTGTTTTTAACTGCGTTTTCTTCCTCAACAGCTGAGAATCTAGTATATAAACAACAATAGT